>VUYV01000026.1:6577223-6719083 GCA_008711295.1 Anarhynchus alexandrinus
CCCCCCCCCCCCCTTCTCCTTCTCACGCGCCCCACGCGCAGTCCCCTCATATCCCACCGGCGCAGCCCCCGGGGGCCTTCCGGGGGACCGGGGACAGCCCGGCCCTGCCTGCCCCGCTCTGGGCAAACGTGAAACGGGGCGAGGAGCTGAGGCTGCGGAGAGGGGAGCTGCTGCCCGGCAGCTGGGCAAACAGGTCTCCGGGAAGTGCTGGCCACCAGCCGGATGCGCTCTCCAAACCAAAAGTATTGACTGAGGGAGGTGTCCCGTGCCACGTACCGATCCCGCCCGTGTGTTTGTCCGCAGTACCGCACTGATTTGGTAACAGCAGGGTGCTGGTTTCATTGTGTAAGTTGCCAGCTTCCTCTGGTGTATTTGTCCTATATGAAGTGCTTTTACGTTACTAGATTGTCTCTTTTCCCCGGCAGTTTGTTAGTGTTCTCCGCAGCAGGTGACAGTACTTAGGAATATGTTCTTGGCTCTGGAGAACTGACAGGAAAAGTGAATTATAACATAGATAACCTTAGTGTCATGGAATTTTTTTTTTAACTTCGTGTGAAATATGCTTGTACAAAGAAGTATTTGTTAATAAATGTTTTTATTGGTTAAATAAGAAATCTTTTACTGGAAATATGAATTTTATGTATGCATCTCAGTAGTGTTTTACATGTTAGTCTTCTGTTGCAAAACAATATCTTTTGTTTAAAAAATTATATATTGTATTGATCTTTTCAGTCTTGACTAAAGCCAGTGTCACGCTGCTGAGCCGAGCAACAGAGTTAAAAGTCTGAGACAGAACAGCCACCTTATGGCTTTTGGTTTCTTTTTTTAGCCAGGTTTGCTCAGTGGCCTGGTCAGTTTGGCATCTGCTACTATCATCTCAAGGCTTCTCAATAACATAGTAAAGTAAAAATTAAGTTAGTTACAGAGAGCCCAAATTACTATTTCTGTTCTACTGTGGGAAGGAGCAGAAGACCAGTTTTCCTTGTAACTGCTATTACCGTTTAACTTTGCCCCTTTTTTTTGCATGGGGTAATACCAGTGGCAGCCTGGATATCTTTACTTCTGTCAAAATGGGAACAAGATATAATTAACATCTCTGTGACATCTCCCCAAAGTCTGTTGTTCTAGGTGACACTCTGCATTGCTTTGAGACATTCCTTTTTACTTTGCATAAGTCTGTTGCCTGGCTTGTCTGTTCCAAGAGCTGATATATAGTTCAGGTTTTCCTTTTCTTTGGAATCTGTGTAGAGAATCATGTTCATAATACGAATAGCTGATCAGATGTCTGTCAGCACCTGGTGAGTTTCTCCTCCTTATCTGCTCATTTCTGTGCTTATCTTCTAGAGAACTTGAAAATGCCTCAGGTTTCTAGACTGTGAAGTGCTAGATTTTGTCCACTTGTGTAAAACATAATTTTATTCACTTGCTGTCTGTCTTACTATTGTCTGTTTTTTCCTAAGATTCGCTGATATCATATGCCATAGGAAAGAATTCTGCTTACAAACAGAGAAATAACGTCACAAAACTACTGACAGTGACTTAGTAATTAAATTATATAGTCAAATGACTATTTGTTGCTAGGTGGGATTATTCAGCGGTGAAATGTAGCTGGAAAAAAAAACAGTCAAGTGGGGAGAGGAGGAAAGCGAAGACACATTTGGGAAATTCTGATAAAGATTAGTTTAGCAGTCACTGACCCAATAAACCTTGGTAAATCTCAAAAAATCCATGAGGAGACTTGCTTTGCTTTACACTCATCATTTAAACAACTTAAAATTTTAAGTCCAATTAGGGTGTAAAACTGTGATTGCAAACCCTGCACTTAATACTCAGATGTTTTTGTTATCTTAGAAACACTGTTACAATCAGGAAAACAAACAAACAAAAAATCCCCTGGTTATGATCCAGAGAGTATTTTCTGGTGCTTAAGTGAAAATCAGATACTTACCCTTCTAAGTTAAAACACCACTTTACAGCTTCTATGGTGCTTGCTTGTCACCAGGGCATTTTTAAGGACAATCTAAAATGATTTTAACAGAGGCTCAAACCAATCTGGCCAAGAAAAAAGGAAGCTGCAGAGTTGAATGAAATTTAAATTTGAGTTCAGTGCATGTTTATAGTCCCAGGACTGTAAAAATCAGTCATAATTTTTTTTTTTACGATATATGGTTACTGTATACTTTTAATAGAGTATCTATTGTCACAGGGTACTATCTGTCTCTGGCTATCACGTACAGTGCTTTGCTGTAGAAAAATAGTAGCAGTGTTCATTTTTAAAGAGACTTTGGAAGCACTTCTATTAGAATACATAGGAGTGTTTTTTTTTTCATGGATTTCTTTTAAATTATTTTCTTCAGCAGTTGATTTGAGATTAAAAAAAGTTGTGTTCTACCTAGGTGTTGTGGGCTGCTGTTGGTCTGAATTTCTTCAGCCTATTGTGTCATCATCTAGTTACAGCTCCTGATTTTTCTGTAATAATCCCTAGGGCAGATTACATCCAGTTTTTGCTAGAATAATCTATGCCCTCGATGTTTCTAAAACTAAGACTTAGGAACTGAATATGTTCACTATTCCTCTTACAACTTACATTTTTCAGGAGTAGAATCACATTTCCACTGGCTGAGCTTCAAAGAATGTACCCAGAGGAATAGCGTCTGGGGTTTGTGAATCTCTATTTCTTTTAGGTATGCATCCTATCTAGGAGTGTATTCAGTAGGAATTCTTAGTGGAACAGATAGGCAAGTGTCTTTTGTCGCAAGTGTAGAGATAGAAACTAGCCAGCTGATTCTGTTTCTCCTTTTCCTGTGAAGCCTTCATCTTTAACTTCTGTACATTTCATTTTATAATTTGTTCCTTTATTTAAGCCAAGTGCTAACATTCTTTTAAACAGTAGCATAGTTTGGTAACTTTAAGCAACTATTTTCATTTTCCACAAGTTCTGAAGTGCTTTTGAATGTTCTTGATTGTGTGGAGAGCCTTCATATTCCATATTCAGCTAAACCTGTATGAAAAGTTCACTGCAAGTTGGACATTTCTTAGTCTGTCAGAAGAGGTGGCAATGAAAGTAGATGTTCTTCTGGGATGTAATTCTAAGAAGTGGAAATGGTTTTGTTCAGTGATTTTTTTTTTATTTTTTTTTCTGGTAGAAAAAAAAAATCTCCATTTCCATGGTGGTAGAAGACTACAATATCACTTAGCGAAATGATTATTTCAGTAGCTAGTATTTTAGTAGCATCTACATTGGTATTCATGCAAAGAAAACAAACAGCCCTGTCTAGAAGTTTAGATTCAGAAACAGCAGTGGTAAAAGTAGCGCTTCCTACACGTAAAATATCCCAACATATGTAATCATGTATCTTTCGCAGACTTTTGCTAATTTGGTAAGAACAGTTGATCCTGAGTGTCAGGTATTTTTTTTTTGTCTAAAGAATTTGTTTAATGTTTCTGTTCACACACCTGCTTTCTGATTAAGGGAACATGAAAGTCTTGATGAAGGGATTGTAAACTTAAATGATAAGAAAAAATAGACAAGGTTTTTAATAAGACTGTGATTCTGGAGTTGCAGAGGACATTAGATTAAGGGTGAAGCAAAGTTGTGAAGTTAAGTTGTTGTGATTAGAATAATTCTTAAGGTTATTTTTTCCTATTTCTTTTTTTTTTTAAGTATTTTTTTTTTCAATATTTTTTAATGTTCCTTAAGCAACATTCGCAGGAAACATTAGAACCCTATTTATCATTCAGATAAAAGAAAAGTCAATTTTTAAAGTTTTATTTGAAAAACTGAGATCAAGTATATTGTTGATACTAACCCCAAAAAATTTCTCCTAGTGGCATAGTCTGAAAGAATTTCTGCTGTTTTGGGTTATCTTGACATTTTAATGTTTTTTTTAAAAATGATTGTCTACAGTGTTGTTCAGACCGAGCTAATAAAAAGTCAGAGTTGTATACATGTTGGCTACTGTAGTGAGGCTTGCGTGTAAGCCAGAGTTTTTGCAGACAGTCTGACATCAGAGTTAGTGGGTGGCATAATGTAACATAGACTGTGTATTGAATTCACACACTAGCCATGTGGTGTGGTTTGAAGTAGTGTGGCAGCTGTTTTTTGGCACTTTTTAGAGGACTTTTGTAGTACATATTAGTTTTCTGGTTATTTTCTTCTTTTAAAAAAAAAAAAAGAAATCCCTAAAATCCAACTTCTGATGTTTAGCGCTAATTATTTCAAAGTGCTGAAAGAATCCAGACTACTATTAGTGAAATTAACACTAATGAATAGAAGATTAAACGCTTTACTAAACAGTCACCTCGGGGAGTTTAATCATGCCACACATTTCTTCAGCATGTCCTGGAAGATGGAACAGTAGCTTGGTCCGTACTTACTGACATTGCTATGCCATAAAAATGTGTGAGGCATTTGTGGGGAATAAAGATTATATTTCTGACTACAAAATTATCCTGGTAAAGACCCTAAGGAAGATACAGCTTTTATGACAAAAATTCTTTGGACAACGTAGTCTGTGTTCTGGAAACTGCTACTATTTTGTGCGACAAAGAGCTCTTCTCTTATTGTAAGCAACAGCCCTATAAGATACTTCGTCAATAAAACTACACTCGGCAATTGTCTATATCGAAGTTTGCTGTATGTTTGTGGCAAATGAACTCACATTTGTCCACTTCACTTCTGCTGCTACTATCCCAAAGCTATCACTTGATCCTTTCTTTAAAAAAACCCAGCACATCACTTGCACTTATTTCTATGCAAAGCATGCTGTCATGTATGCTACTAACCAGCATCGAAAGGGTTAAGTTGTATTGCTCTGCTTGCACAACCCGCTTAACTCAGGTGAGCTGTCTTCCTTTCTAGAGACAGACACATTTCACCTGTGTGTTATGGCAGTTAGACCTGAGCAGCCAAGACAGATGTATCCAATACAAGGAAATATGTCGTTAAAGAGAAGTCAAAGTGTATGCAGATAAATAAAAGTGAATAAAGTTACATAGGAAACCAAATGCTAAATAAATTGCTCTATGTTCTTGGTTGCTCATTAGGTCTGCTTATTATAGTCTTTAATGACTTATTTGTCTGAAGACAGATGTATGCAAAACACAGGCAGTGGAAGAAATATTCTGGATGGATTTTAGATTTCGGTTATTTTGATTTACAGATATCTTAACAGTTGTGTTGATCATGAGTATTCTAGGTATTTGTATATGCTCAATTTGTGCAGTAATTTAGTTTAAGTTTTTGGTAAAATGTACATAAGTCCTTTTGATGTTTTGTGAAGAATAGGTTAGTCTGAAGTATGTGCTAAAAATCTGTGGAAGAAATCTTTGGTATTTTCTAGTCCGTTTCTCCTTTTTGTTGCTGGAGAAGATGAAGCCAAAGTTCATGCAGTAAATATAAAACTAGAAAAAAAAATATGACATAGTGAGCTTAGTGTAAGTAAATATTGCTGCATTAATTGAAATGCTGAAGCTGGACAACAGAAATCTGACAAATGCAACTTTAACACTGTACTAAGTCAGATAACAGATATGTAGCCATACCATGTAATTTTTCTACCCTTTCTGAGTATTCTCATGCCAGCTCTTTAAAACAAAAAGAGACAGTCATACATATTTGATTCAAATACTGATTAAGTTCTCAAATGTAAGCATAATTTCAGAGTAAATCAGTCAATGTTGCTATATGGAATTAACTTTAACTTCTCTCTTCGTGACATATCTTACACCATTATGTTCATTAATGCTTCACCTTTCTTTGTCATGGGCAAATTTAAGTCTCTAAGGCTCAGAGGAAGATGGAGAACACTGTTGCTTGATTAGTGTTATAAAAGAAATTTGAGGGCAACAATGTTTGGAAACAAAGCAACCTGCCAACCAGGGCTAATGCCCCCCTTTCCCAGGTGTTTGCCTGATTGACTATGCCTAATGACTGCTTGTGAGATCAAGAAGTTGCCATACCTCTCTTATAATATTGACTACCTCAAATATAAAAAAAAAATAGGTTTTCTTTTTTCTATTTGAGGGAGATATATTTATATTTCTTTTTGATACCTAAGCTTCAAGAGTTACTAATATCATATGTGCTTGTGCATGGTGCATTGAGAAACAGTAACGTGATTTTCTTTTTTATAGCGTTACAAAAACATTCCTGGTTAACAGGTTGCAGAGGCTGTAGACTCAGAGCCCTGGCAGGTTTAACAATGGTAGTTTTATAAGTTACATTCTTGCTGGGTGCTGATCTGTACATATGCTTAGTGTTTTACATTGTGTATTGCATTTACATGGCAAGCCTGGGAGGCGGGAATGACTGCAGGGGTGGCCTCTGTTAGAAGAGGCCAGGGGCTTCCCCTGTGCTGGACACAGCTGGTTCCAGCCAGCTCTAAAACAGACCCAATGCTGGCCAAAGCTGAGGCATCCAGTGTAGCAGGTGGTGTCTCTGTTATAATGTATTTAAGAAAGGGTAAAAAATGCTGCACGGCAGCTGTGAGAGAGAAGGGTGAGAAAAATGGGAGAGGAACAACCCTGCAGACAGCAAGGTCAGTGAAGAAGGAGGGGAAGGAGGCACTGGAGCAGATATTCCCCTGCAACCCCTGGGGCTTCACCACACTATAGTGAAGCAGGTTGTCCCGCTGCAGCCTACAGAGAAGACCACAGTGAAGAAAGTATTTCTCTGCAGCCCATGAAGTATCACACCAGAGCAGTTATCCACACCGCAGCCTGTGCAGGACCCCATGCTAGAGCAGGTGGATATGCCCTGAAGGAAGCTGAAGCACATGGAGAGGCCATGCAGGAGCAAGATCCTGGCAGGAACTGTGACCCATGGATGACCCATGCTGAAGCAGTTTTTGCTGAAGTACTGTACCCTGTGGAGAGGACCCATGCTGGAGCAGGGAAAAAGTGTGACGAGGAAGGAGTAGCAGAGATTGAGTGTTAAAAGCTGACCACAACCCTCATTCTCCGTCCTCTCTACACCACTTGGGAGAAAGGAGGTAGAAGAGTTGGGAATGAAGAAGTGAAGTTGAGCCTGGGGAGGTGGTTTTCATTTTATCTTTGTTTCTCACCATCCTACTCTATTTTTAATTGGCAATAAATTAAATTTATCATCCTTGAGTCTGTTTTCCCTGCTACTGTAATTGGTAAGTGTTCATACTGTCCTTATCTTGACCCATGTGCTTTTCCATCTTATTTCATCCCTGCTGTCATGTTGAGGAAGGGGAATGAGAGAGTGGCTGGGTAGGTGTCTGGCAGCCAGCCAAGATCAACCCACCAGACACTGTGAGAAAACAAGGCATTTTTTTTAATCTGGCAGTTTGGTAAATTGGTTGCAATTCTTTCACCAGAAAAGAAAGGTTTTATTCTTATTCTTGCAGTGTATAAGTATCAGTATTGTAGTGCAAATTTTTCAGCACTAAAGAAAAATGGGAAAATAATGTGTGCAACAGAAGTGGACTGGATTCTTTTTTATGGGTTTTCCTGGAAATTTTGTGAGCCTTGTGAAGGACGTATTTGGTATCTTTTAGTATCTATATGGCAATGCTGTAATGAGCTTCCCCTATGCATTCTTATAACAATAGCTCTATGGTAAAACTACTGTGGTTTGAATGTATGGGTTTATTAAAAAAGCTGACATAAGCTTTGAAATAAACTATAATGTGAACAAGTCCAGATGCTTACCTTATCCTGCAAATTCTTGAAGGAAACCAGGTGAGGTTTTTTTCTGTTTTCTGGAAGTTATATCTCTTCCCGAGTATATGTTATTCCAATTAAGAAATGCAGAATCTATTTATATTTCAAAGGATGAGGAAAGTAGGTTTTTTTCATTTCTGTGGTCAGTAGTTAGCAACTGGGAATTAACTGTGGCTTTTATCTAGATGCTGCTTATTTATTTTCTCAGTTCACATACGTGCAACTTACACAAAAATAAAGCTGTGTTTTGAATTCAGGCTGGTTGCCATTTTTCCCCTTCTTGTAAACTGCCAATTTTGCAGAGAGAATTTAATTCAAATCACTTGGATTCTGGTAGTCCTCAAATGTTTTTCATAGTTCCCCATCTTTGAAAGCCTCTGAATAAATGCTTGTCTGTGAAAAAAATAGTGGCAGAGTTCCTGAAAGAGGAGAGTTCTTTGACATGTTCTCTTTATGAGTTCCAACAGCACATGCCAGAAAATGCAGTACAAGTGAATGAAAAAAATATACGGAATGATTACTTGATCCTCAGGCTAAATTAACCTACTCCAGATTACCTGTGTTAAATCTGCATTGAACATGTATACTGGATAACTCATTTAATCTAAAAATTTCCCACTTGGAAGTCTGATTACTTCCAAGTCTAATCTTGAAATGGATTTTTAAAAAATATTGGAAATTTCCAAAGTGTTGAAATAAGTTGATTGAGAAGTCCTTCCTGTCTTTGTAGTTCACTTTTTATGTGGATGTTTCTTTCATGCAACTTGAACTTAGTGTATTGATTCCATCTGTTTTCCTTCTATCTCATCATTGAACTAAAATTCCCTGTTTCTCGAAGACTTAAAACAACACTTTCCTCTAATTTTAAACAATTTTCAAGATTTGCAAGGAAATTAATGTGAAGTAGTGATGTTGTGTAGAAATTGTGTTTTATTCTTAGTGGTATGCCTGCGTTCTGGTTCTTCTAGTTGAAGTGTATTTAAAAAAAGAACCAACAAAAAACCACAACAACAAACCAAAAAACAGGGAAAGTGCATCTCGGGTATCTTATAGATAGGTTTGACCTATCTTTAAGTGATGGACACATAATGTTTGACAGTTGGGAGTTGTGAATTAATTCATGCCTGATAATTTCTTGTGGGTTTACATTGTCAAATATACTAGATGTCTAAATTTATACTTTTTGTTTTTATTTACAGGTGTTACAATCTGAAGAAATGCAGTGACCTATTTGAAGAACATCATTCACAGAAACTTTTGTCTTTTGATAAATTTTGAAACCTAGAATGGCTTTGACAAAAACACCTAAACTATTCAAGAAATTATTTTTTCACTGGAAACTTTGGAAGTTTAGCATTATTGTGTTTGTCTTTCTGGTATTCTTATTTTTATTACAAAGAGAAGTGGGTGTTCAAGATTTTAAAGATGAAGCAGGGATTGAGCCAGTTGTTGGGAAGAAAAGTCATGTATTAGGTCTCATGTTTAATGCTATGAATAATATCAAAGGTGCAAAGCCAAAAATGCAGATAAAAGCACCTGTTAGGCAAACTAAGATTCCTGGAGAGAGACATTGTTTGCCAGGACACTATACTGCAGTGGAACTAAAACCCTTCCTAGATCGACCCCTTCAAGATCCTAATGCTCCTGGAGCTTCTGGTAAAGCATTTAAAACCATCAACTTAAATTCAGAAGAACAGAAAGAAAAACAGCGTGGAGAAGAAAAACATTGTTTTAATGCATATGCAAGTGATAGGATTTCTTTACACCGAGATCTTGGACCAGACACTCGACCTCCTGAGTATGTTGAAATGTTTATGTCGTGATAGTTGAAAAACTTGTCAGAAATGCAGACTGCAAAGTGATTAGAGTCTGCAAAGTGCAGAGTTCAGCATTACGTTATAGTTTAGGAAAGTCTCCTAGCTATACATAATGATTGACTGTACGTAATGATCCACAGTGCCAAAGCCAAGAATGTTTAGAAAGGCTCGCTTCTTTCATGGTTTTGAATTCAAAGTAACCGTATTAAAATAAGGCTTTCTGCTTTTGCCTTTAAGCTACAATTTCTGAGTGACTTTCTGGAAGCCTGCTAAGTTTTACAGAAGAGAATTAAAAATGTGGTTTAAACTTTTTTTCCTATTTAAACACCATATCTCCTCCCCCCTTTTTTTTTTGTGTGTGTGTGTGTTCATAAAACCACCAGCACAATTTAATAAATTAGGAATTGTAAACCATTGAACAAGGCAATGGAGCATCTCATCAATCTTGTATTATTGAGAAATTTTATTAATGAAGACTGTAGGACTTGGGTAGAGGGGGTTTTGGCTACGAGCAGTCTCTGTTAGTGTCAGATTGTATGTTCTCAGCTATCTGTGTTAAAAGTGACTAACCTTACTGAGCTGCTGCTGGTAGTATGAATATCACGTTACACATGATGCAGCTCACAATAATCTTTGCCAGAGCGTAACTGGTGAGTTTTTGCCTGTGTATTTTTTGAGGCAATGGCTTTGATAATTACCTTGGGGAGTCTTCCGGTCTCTAAAGTTGACAGGCGATAAACACTAAGTATGCAGCTTATGAATATGGAAGTGGTGTCAACTTGCCTTGCAATTGGATTTAAAGTTCTGTTTAGAATACATCAATCTTGAAAAACTGTGGTTTTAAAATTGTTCCCCGTGAATGGGATATGCTGCCGTAAGGATTATATGGTGTTTCTACAAAATTTTGAAATTCTGAATTAGATCTGTTCTATTTTTCCTTGCAAATTCTGCTTAATTCTAATAAATATTCTTCTTTGTGTTTTTCAACAGTAATAGTGACCTAAAGTCTGATTTTGCAGCTCAGTATCTGCTGCTTTCAATAAAATAACGTATTTTTTTTCTGAGGAAGACCTGGGTGCTATGTGAAATGTACTCAAATGTTTGTGAGGCAGAAGCAGAACTGAGTCAGTTGTTCAAGTGGAATTCTTATTCACCATATTTTTTAAAAATACTTTGTACAGCTTCTGCAGTTGGACCGCCTGCCTTTGTGATCCAAAACTAGGATAGAAGGTGGAGAAGCTGAAATATTTAATGTCCATACTTACAAAGCTTTGTACTAGAAAGAATAGGGTTTCTTTTAAGAGTTTGAGTTAAAACTTTTTGTCTATTTTGTAACATTTGACACTTTCTAATCTGTAGATGTATTGAACAAAAGTTTAAGCGTTGCCCACCATTGCCAACTACAAGTATTATAATAGTTTTTCATAATGAAGCATGGTCCACTCTGCTCAGAACTGTTCACAGCGTGATGTATACGTCTCCTGCCATATTGCTAAAGGAGATTATTTTGGTGGATGATGCCAGTGTAGATGGTAAGAAGTCTTTCTATTTTGTCTTGATTTATTTTTATAAGACACTAAGTTTGCAGATAAATTGGTTAAGAGGATATCTCTTTACCACCATTAACATGTATAATGGTATTCTAAGTGGTTTTGTTCCTTTCTTTTTCTTTAAAATATAAAATAGTTCTTCCCTATCTTCTTTTCATAAGGTAGTCAAATATGAAATTCTTGTCCTCTAAAAGGTTTTTAAACCCTATTTCTTATTATTCTAATTCTAGTGGTGCTTAAACTGTGTAACTGGTTGCATGACAAGTAGCTCTGTAATTTGTGCTTCAAATCAATTACAGCTTAGAGAACAAAGTATCCAAGGATAAATAGGCTAATGCTTGTAGCAATTTGCATGTTATCATAGTGATTGTCTTTATGCAAATTAATTTCATTAATATGAAGGGAAATGTCTTTCCTGGAAAGTAAAATTATTTAATGGAAAAATAATCTTCAGTACTCAAGCTGACTGCCAAAAATAATTGAATGTATAGACTTTGATCACAAATACAAGTTCAAAAAACTTTATATGCTTAACTTTTTATGAACATGTCTATATTTACCTGCTTATATTAATGTATTTACACTTTTTACAAGTCTGTGTTTGGTATACTGACACACTTGGTTGTGAAGTATGTCCAGTAGTACAGTTTAATACTAAGGATGGGCAGAGGAAGGGAGATGATGTGGGATGTTTAATGAGGGATGTGGGGTTGTTTCTCAAATTTTGCACCTTTAGAGTTTTTTATACAACTTCTGTTGCTGTTGTAAATACTGTAGCCTTTGAAAACTGTATGTAAAATGTGCTGTAAATAAGGGAAAAATGTGCATGTTCTACACAGAACTTAAGTAAGTAGGTACGTGATCTGTTTACTCTGGAAATGGATTTTGAATTGATATTCAAACTGCTAATAGTGGAGAAGAGATGTACTAGCACATGTCCTTTCTCTTTTGGAATATTTTTAGTGTTCCATCCCCCGTTCTCTGCCAGTTACATCTTCCTACACTCCCATCCCCAACAAAACCCAGCCCCTAAAAATAACATTCAACAGTCAAGAATTGTTTAACAGCTTTGATGTTGAGGTCATTCCTGGGGTTAGTGTGAATTGTTTATCCTGTTAGCTTAGTAATGTAAAATTTTAGGCAGGGGCATGTATATACACTGAATATCCTGAAATTGATTTCTCTTTCTAGAATACTTGCATGATAAACTAGACGAATACGTGAAACAATTTCAAATAGTTAAAGTAGTCCGTCAAAAGGAAAGAAAAGGTCTAATCACTGCACGGTTGTTGGGAGCTTCAGTAGCAACAGGAGAGACCCTTACCTTTTTGGATGCTCATTGTAAGTGTAACCTGTAACTATGCCAGATCTGGTTTATAATGCTGTTGTCTTTGATTTAATGTTGCATATTTTTTAAGAATTATGAACATTAGCAATGTATTGTCTTTCCTATTGTTATTTTATATTATTGAATGTATAATTAGCAATGCTATTTTAAAGAGGTGCATATTTGCTTGCTGTGGGCGTGTTAAAATATTCCCTGTGTACTACTTTATAGCCAAGTAAAAATTCAGTGCTTGTTCCCATTTTCTCTATAGGTGAATGCTTTTATGGCTGGTTAGAGCCATTATTGGCAAGAATAGCTGAGAACCCTGTTGCTGTTGTAAGCCCTGATATTGCTTCTATAGATCTCAATACTTTTGAATTCAGTAAACCATCTCCTTATGGGCATAGCCACAACAGAGGAAATTTTGATTGGAGTTTGTCATTTGGATGGGAGTCTCTTCCTAAACATGAAAATAAAAGAAGAAAAGATGAAACCTATCCAATTAGGTAAACATAATTTGAATAATATTTTAATTCGTTCAGCTTTCATGTTTTTTCATTATGAATAGCAGTTTGTAAATGAACTAATTCTTCTGATGAGTTTGATCAGAAGTCTTAGCATCTTAGATGGTTTTTGTAATACTTTCTTTAAGAATCACACTGTAAATTTTAAAGCTTTCATAAAACTATAGCTTCCTTAAGACAGTAATTGCTCTGTGTTACCTTTTTTTTCTGCATACACTAGGAACATAATAAGCAGTTTCTATATATCTTTTTCATCGGGGGGAGGGGCGAAAAGGAGGATTATAAACAGTTCTTTTCAGAACTACCACAGATTCTGGCTCCTCATTCATCATTCTTGAAAGGATGACAACCAAGGTTCAAAGTACCAAAATACTAGACTGTTACAGTGGTGCATCTCATGATAATTGTGCATGCTTGGGCCTCAGACAGGTTGCTGGTCTGGAGGAGTAATAACTTTGCTTGATATCCTCCATACAGGGAAAATATGTTATTTTTCCTGATGCTGTCTTTTATACCAGCAGTCATTAGTCTAAACCAGTTGTTAATAAATGACAATAAAACTGTCAAATGAGACTCGATGTGGGCAGATTTAATTGGTAGAAGTATTATCTATGCCAGGAAAATGTGTCAATGTAGTGAAACACTGACAAATGCATGGAAACTTCCTAGAATGGTTAACCATGCTTTTATATCTATATTTAAAAAAACCCTACCTACTTGGATCCTGTCGTCTTCAGTAAATTTCTCTTCTTGCAGAACACCTACTTTTGCTGGAGGTCTCTTTTCAATATCAAAAGACTACTTTGAACACATTGGAAGCTATGATGAAGAAATGGAAATATGGGGAGGTGAAAATATTGAAATGTCTTTCAGAGTAAGTTTAGCTACTTAATTAGGAGTGGTCTCTATACTGACAGCACACAGGATTTTTGAAGACAAATTAGTATTAGATCTTAACTTCTCTGCTGAATCAGCCAACTAGGACATGGAAAATGAATTACTAATGACCTATGAAATAAACTACAAACATGCTCACTGAACTGATGTTGGGGTTTTTTTAATGTATTTAGGGTTGATAGCTGAAATGTACATTTCCGGGGTTTACCCAATTAGGAAATTCAGTTATGGTATACCTGATATTTGCACTCTTGCTAGTGGTTTGGGTTTTTTTCTGGTGAATAATAATGTTGCTGAATTTTTTTCCACTCCCTTAATTCTAATTGCAGTGCACTTACACAAAAAATGTTATTATTAGGTATGGCAATGTGGTGGACAGTTGGAGATCATGCCTTGCTCTGTTGTTGGCCATGTCTTTCGCAGCAAGAGTCCCCATACTTTCCCAAAAGGTACTCAAGTGATCACACGTAATCAAGTCCGCCTTGCAGAAGTCTGGATGGATGAATATAAAGAAATATTTTACCGAAGAAACACAGAGGCAGCAAAAATTGTGAAACAAGTAGGTGGTGGTGGTGGTATTAGAATTCACACTTGCTGCATTGAAAGTTTTGGTGAGCAAAAGTTATTTATTGACAAAGTATGTAAGGATTCTAGATATTTTAATGAAAAGACAGTTCAGTTTGCTGAATGTTGTAGCTCCAACAAAAATGAGAAACTTAAGTGTTTGGGTGGTGATAGAGTTGCTTCGTGTGGTGGGGTTTTTTTCATACATTCTCTAAAATCCTGGGTTGCTTGCATCAAACAGCTACTAGGACTACCAGAAGAGCATAAGAAAAGCTACTGAGCACAGAAACTGCAAACTAACTTGGAGTGAGGAACATCATGTCTCTTTAGTCTCAGGTTGCTTAGTATTTTTACTTACACAGCAGGTTTTATTGTTCTTTGGCTGCAGAATAAAACTTATTCAATGACAGAGATCCATCCTGTCTCTATCTGCTTAAAAACTTAAGTTAAATTTTGGGGGTTTGGGTGTTGGTTTATTTATTTTTGTAAGTTTTCTGGAACTTTGGTCTTTCACCCACTGGTATCTGGAGTTTTCTTCGAGAAGCTATGTTTTCTCCCTTGATATGATAAATTACTGTCAATATTGTATCACTAATAGCTTTAGACTTCCTAAACATGTTTAGCAGCTAGACAACTGAATTTTGTCTGGGAGATTCTGCGTTGTACTGATTATTATGCTAATTATTTAATTAATACAATTCATTATTTCAGCTCACTCTTTTTAGTGAGATTAGTTAGCTTTAGAGCTGTCATCAGTATGGTCTTGTTTATACTTTTCCATTTCATGGCACTGTGTTAAAACCCTCTTGGGACTAAGGCTACTTCTATTCTTTGTTGCAATGTATTTTTCTTGCACGTGCTTTGAAATGCTGCAGGCAGGATATCAGTGGTTCTATGGTCCTGGAAAGAAAAAACAGCAGTAACCATAGTAGTACAGTATTAAAAAAAAAATAAAATCAACAAATGAAGCTTAAAACTTGCTTAATGCTACAATACAGAATATCATAGCTTTATATGTACAAATTTGATCTTAGTAATGTTTAGTATATTTCTCTTCCATCTTTTCTCACTTCCCTTCCTCTGACAGAAAACATTTGGAGACATCTCAAAAAGACTTGATTTAAGGCAGCGTCTGCAGTGTAAAAATTTTACCTGGTATCTCAGTAACGTTTATCCAGAAGCATATGTGCCAGACCTGAATCCTTTGTTTTCTGGATATGTAAGTTTAATTATTTTCTATAGTCTTCCATAATCCAGGAAGTTTGCTAATCTTTTGTGCTACCTTAGCCATAGCATTTACACATCAGCTATCACTAATAGCTCAAGGGTTTTCTGTCACTACTCTGGACAAAGAATCTCTTCTGCATACTTTGCTATTTGAATATTTTATAGCTTTGTTAATGGTGATATGAAATTTAAGCAAAGCTTCTTAATAACTAGCAGTAGCCCTGCTTAATGTGATCTTGCAACCTGCTAAGATAAGCAACATTCTGCCTATCGCTAACAGTTAAATGACACAAAAGTACTAAGCTAGTGGTGAGAGGTTTCCTGAATTATCAAGGTAAATTTTGCTTTATATAGTTTTAGGGGTTTTTTTAGTTCATGTTAACGAGGAAAATTGGACAGCTCTTTGTTTCTCAGAATTAGGTTTAGGATGAGGAAAATGTGTGTTTATACCCAAATTTTTTTAAAGACCATTGCATGTCCTCTGCCAAATAACTTCTTGGACATTGCATTGCTAAAACTAACAAAATATTAACCAACTAATAACTCTTAGCTTGAGGTGAATATGAATGTTTAGCAATGTTTGGCACTTCACCTTCCTCCAATTTTGAATATTTTATGTGTATCTGTTCAAACTGTAATTTGAATAAGAGTAACCTTGTATACCAGTAGCCTAATAATTCATAGTGTGTGGCTGTAGTAAACCATAATGTAGTTACTAGGTTTTTGGTTAGAGAAGATTAACTCTAAGAGACCAGGATATTTAGATTTGAGCATAGCAGAAAGTAAAAATTAACAATTAACTAGCAGCGGTAATTATCGTTAAGCCAAAAGTTAGTTTTCTATGCTAGAGAGACAGTTTAATTTTTTGTCATCCCCACTGAGCTTCTTTATTATTTTTGTTTTCTGATAACACTCTTTCTTTAGTTAAAAAACATAGGTAACCGCATGTGTCTGGATGTTGGTGAAAATAACCATGGTGGCAAACCATTGATTATGTATTCTTGTCATGGACTTGGAGGAAATCAGGTAAAATATTTGATATCTGATTTTTATGATCTGTTCAGCTGTAACTTTACCATATTAAAGCTTTTTATTTGTTTTAGAGAAAATTACTCATTTTCAATACGCAATCTTTCTTTTTTTTTATTATTTTTTGAGAGAGTTAATTCCTATATATATTGTTCAAGGAAAATGTCATACTGCTCTTCATGTTGTGTCCCACTTCTAACATTTTATGTTCAGCATACAGATTCAAATTTTTAACACAAATGCACTGCTTCACTTGATCTCCTTTCTGTGCAAAACCTACTCTTACTACTTTCTTGTAAGTGTTATTTTCTTAATTCTTCCTTTCCTTATGCTTCCTCCTATTGCTTCTTTCTCTGCCACCAGGACTTGCACTGTCAAGGAAGATGTTGGTGGGAATCCGGCCAATGGGAGACCAAGTGGCCAGGCCTGAGCCACCTTCCCTACCATGCTTGCAGCCTCATAGTGCGAGGTCAAAGTGGTCTATTCTGTACTAGCTAATGCAAACGAATAATATGATTGAATTTGTCCAAGAAAAGCTCTCTTTGGTGCATAGCTCTTGGAGGCAGCAATGGTGCTCTGTTTCTTGTACAGTATGACTTGCAATAGATGTCAGATACTGAATCCTTCAGGCACTACTGTAATACTAATAAAAGGAACATCTCCTTTCCTGCCCAGAAATGAACGCTTCTCTTTTGCCTTAAAGCGTTATTTGTGGAATAAAGTTTATTAACTGTAGATCCTTAATTACTAAAAGTCAACAAAGGATTAAAAGTTCTTGTTAGAATATAGTTGTAATTTTTCTTTCTTAAACAAAATCTTCAATCTTAAAAGCCATCCATCAATGACACTATGAAAACTCAGATGTGATCCCAGTTAGTTGATGCCTTCCTAATCAATTTTTGTGGGAGATGGAATACTGTCTAGATTAACAACTAACCCGTTACGTTAGCTTCTTACAGTATTGAACTTTTTTTTTTTCCTGTTGTGGATTGATACTATATTAGTCTTTTCACGTGGTCACAGTCATTAATGCGGGAGCACTGTACCAAGACATTGTATTAAGAGATCTGCTGTCATCTCTCTTTCTAAGGTATCTTGGACTGTACTAAAATTCTGTGCTTTCAAGTGTTGTGTTTTATGTTTTTCCTCCTGCTATAAAATAACAGTCTGAATCCATTTAAATGCCAGCTTTCAGAGGATTTTAATACAGGTTGTGCTGGTAATACTCAAGAGATGTGCATATTTGCTTACTTAATCCTTCTTGCTACAATACTCTGTTTTCGGTTATTTTATGTTCTTTACCAGACTTTAGCAGTGTAGGCTGAGATTTTCCATGCTACCTGTCTTCTTTGTCTATATATTTGAGACAGGAGAAAGGAGTGGAAGAGAAAATCTAGTTTTCAGAACTGTGCATTAGTTGTTTATCATTCTTCCTTTTTAGAATATTCTGGGGCTGGGAACACGTCCATCTCAATAGTATCTCAATATCCAAAATTAAGGAAGTTTTAAACCTAGATTTCAAGTCATAGTTTCAGGCCTTGCAGAGATTTTGGAATTCAAAAGCTAAACCAGAACAGATTAAGTCAGATTACAGATTTAGAGTAAATTATTATGTCTGAGAGCTAAGTCACTAAGCAGGTCACTGCTATCAGTACCTGTTTCCTGGAGTAATGTTGGGTTCAGAGACTTAAGAGTGAGATGCCTGTTTGTTCTCAGTGCTGTTCCCATTGATGCCAAGGCAGTGAAGAGGCGGAAGCTGACCGATTGGACAGATAGTTGAAAGCCACAGGGAGCTAACTAAGCCTGGTCTTAATAGCCAAAGGAAAGATATGGTGAAGAAGGCTGACATATGGAGCCAAGAAACAGTGGTAATGGGATGTAATGATAGGAACTCTGCTGTTTAATGAGGGAGAAAATTAAGCGACCAGGATGGTAGGGTAGGATGAGAGGTATAAAAGGACACTTGTGTCTGTAACTGTTAGAATTAAATCTCTGTTAAGACCTGAATTATAGCCTAGGATTCCTGAACCTTAAGAGTACTCTGCTGTCAGGAAATAATGGTAAGAATCACTCACAAAACACATGCTTATATTACTTTTCTAATGGCTAGCTCACAAGAGAACATAACAGCATCCTATTGTTAGCATTTATTGTTTAGATCAAGCAGCAAAAGCTGACATATGGCAATCAGTATTGTTCCATGTGCCAAATTTTTGGTTGCTCTAAGAAAACTAAAATCCAGCAACAAAAATTGAATACAAATTTTTAAAGTTAAGAAATGCCAGAATTCAAGTTATCCGTGCAACTACCTCCTATTTTCAGTTTGTCTCCTTGAATTATTTATGATTTCTGCGGGAGCAAGCAATGAGATCTTGCATCATAATGCATATGCACCGAGTGTCATTTACAATTTATAAATTTAAGTACTTATAAATATATTCCATTGCATTAGTATTAAAAATACTTTTAGTTCTGTAAACGCTTTTAAAGTGTGTATGTGAAAAATCAGACAAATGATTCTGTAGTCTCAGATTTTTGAATAACTAAATTGATTACTTTGTGTATTGGAATTTCAAAGGGTTAATTTAGTGTAATACTCTTGTTTGTATTTATTTACTGAAATTTTAAAAAATTATTTAAATAGTACTTTGAATATTCTGCACACCATGAAATTCGACATAACATTCAGAAGGAGCTTTGCCTGCATGCTTCTAAAGGACCTGTGCAGCTTCGTGAATGTAACTACAAAGGCCAGAAAACCTTTCCCGTTGGAGAAGAGCAATGGCTGCATCAAAAGGTATTTAGACTGTGCAGTGAATCAGCATTTTACCAGTGATCTTTTATATGAGTTATTTTTTGATTTCCAATATAAGAGAAAACCCCAATGAAACAAAACTCTGAAGCCAAGAAGGTGTAAGTTTATTTCTGGGAAGAAAATATAGATAATTTCAGCTTTTCAGTTACCAGACCAAAACTTGATGATTTCACTATTTTAAATGCATGGTAGAAATGTCACGTAAAAAAACTGTTGATATCCTTTAGTTGTGTGTCTGGGCATCCACCTGGAAGCCAATCCAAATGGTTTGTGTCTTTTTAAATATTTTTTAAAAATTTCCTAACAAAACAAGTTGGCACTTGCATACTACGCGTGTTTGTTTGCTAGTCCCTTACCTCCTGCACTACCTGTATGGCCTAACTCTTTAACAACAATGAACTGGCAGAAAAAAAATGAAAAGTAGGGGGAAATAGCAGGCCCATTGTTTGTTCACTTTCTTTTTCTTTTTTTTTTTTCTCCTTTTTTACCCACTTAGGATCAATCTCTGTACAATGCAGCACTACATATGTGCCTTACAGGAAACGGAGAGCATCCGAGTTTGGCATCCTGTAATCCATCAGACCCCTTCCAGAAGTGGATCTTTGGCCAGAACAATTAAGATTTTCTATTTATAGGCCAGGAACATTTTATTAAAAGAAAAGATCCTTTCTAAACTGTGTTCATATATGTATACTTCATTTTTAAGTAATGCATACTTTATATACAAAATGTTTAAACAGTTTCCTTTTCCTCTTACTTAAGTTGGATATAAAATGTGTCATCAGAGATTCCCTAGGAGTCTGTTATACCAAAGATGATTAAGGTCCGAATTAAGAAAAATGTTTACAATATTTCTGTGATAAGACTTTATACGTTGACCACTGATTCATGGATCTTGTACTCCTCTTTCACCTTGGGGACTGTATGTATATTATTTTTCCACATATTGTAAGTACTTCTGAAGAAGACTAGTTTCCTCTGTAAAGTTACAAGAAATTATTGTATACTGTCTAAAAACCAAGACACCTTATATGTATATTTTTATGCTCAATTGGTTGACTTCGTTTACTTTTTAATTGTTTACTTTGCTCAGTGAACCTTTCTTGGTATTTTTTCAAGTGAGTTCCCTCACTTGAAAAATTAAATATTTGATCTTCAGGGTAAAGCCAAATAGGCTAGCACACTGTGCTCAGCTTTCAACTCGTCAATTCTTCTTTTGTAGAAGAAAAAAAAGTCTCACTGGAATATGATTATTTTAATGGAAAATCAGCTTTTTCTGACATTAATCTCCTTTTATTTAGCCAACATTTTTTGTATAAGTTTTTTTTATATTTCATGAACTTTAAAATTTATGACAAAGTTATATTGTAATAGATTTCTGAACTGCTTAACATTAACATATTTTTTCAGCATTTTGTTCATTATTCCTTTTAAATTATGTTATCTACTAGCCCCACTTGTTTTTCTATGTTTTAGTGATTTATGCAGTGTTTACCTAACATTTCTACTGTTATCTGTACATAATTTCTTGTGCAAACACTTATATGTTGGGGTTTTTTTCCTTGTTGTTTCTCTTTTTATAAAGGTCTGACCTCAGTTTTATCAGTCCAAGTGAGACCTTGGCCTTCCTAACTATTATGCTAGCTCTTTTATTAATATTGTATTCTTGTAGGCATCCACAAGTATACTTCAAAAGATCATGTAGAACTATGACTTCATAAATAGCTTTCATAAATAGCTTTGATTAAGTATTTAAAAATATATATCATAGAATAATTTGGGTTGGAAAGGACCTTTAAAGGTTATCTACTCATCTACTTCCATGTACTGGAAGGCCATAATAAGGTCTGCCTGGAGCCTTCTGTTGTCCAGGCTGAACAACCCCAACTCTCTCAGCCTGTCTTCATAGGAGAGGTGCTCCTGCCCTCATCATTTTTGTGGCCCTCCTCTGGACCCGCTCCAACAGGTCCATGTCTTTCCTGTGCTGAGGGCTCCACAGCTGGATGCAGTATTCCAGGTGGGGTCTCAAGAGAGTAGAGGTGCAGAATCACCTCCCTTGACCTGCTGGCCACGTTTCTTTTGATGCAGGCCAGGATACGGTTGGCTTTTTCTTTGGTTATTTTACTGGATACACAGTTGTGAAACACTCTTCCAGTCTTCCAGTGCAATCACCAATCATGCCCATTTGCTGACTGTGATCATTTCAGGCCTTCTTTAATGAAGGTACCTCATCTGCACAATGTCCTCTTTAGGAACAGAGATGTACGCTTACTTGAAAATGTTTATTTCAGGGTATGAATGTGATGTTAATGGCCATCCCACCCTTAAAGCATCTAAAGTCACATAAAATTGCACTTTAATAAGGTAGACTCCATTTCATAATAAAACTTTATATTCTAATTTGGCTTATGCAAATTATGGAGGTTTAAAAATAACCTTAAATTTGCATGGTTTATGATACGGGAGGAATATGGCTATGAAATTAAACCAATAAACTTCTAGGAAGGGAAGAAAGCAGCAGAATAAAGACAAAAGACTTGTCTAGAAGTGTCAGTGTTAAGAAAGAAGGGATGTGAAACATCAAAGGTAAAAAGGTACTTGGACTTTGCAACTTGTCAAAAGAATTGTGTTGAACATCTATGGTATCTATTTAAATGGAAGAAAGTTGGAGGTGTAACAGCAGCTTAGTAATGAACTCTTTAACGATCTGAATCTCAAGAAAGGTGCACATAATAGCCAAAAGTTGAGCAGTAGATCAGGCCTAGTTAGATGCAGCTAGTAACACTTAGTATTCTAGGAAAAGCTTAGTATTTCCTTTAAGTACTGTGCTTATAAGACAAGGGAGATTTAGGAAAAAGTCATGGCTGCCAAAAGGAAAGAAAGTTCAAATTTTCAAAGTGAAGACAAAGAAAAATATTTGGCTGCATGATCAAATATAAAGCTGAGAATAAATGTGAAGAGGTGGGTACTGAAGATTGACTAGGACAAAATACACTTATATTAAATTTGTCCTTTTTTTCCTGGTAAATAAATAATACCCTTAGCATTTACCTGTAATTTATCTATGGAGTCTGGTTGAAGGATGGATGGATGGATGATGTTGTGGGGTTTTTTTTATTTATTTCTAATGGAGGGAGGGAATGTATCTTTCATTAATTTAACAGTGTCTGACTAATGAGTTCAGCTTCTGAAGAAAATCAAGAAGAAATCCTTTCAGTAGTTCTAAGTTATCTAAAAGGCAACAAGTGAATAACCAAGACCAGCAAGAATTTGTCAGAAGCATTAACTTAAGCTAATTTCTTTTTCTGGCTTGACAACCATGCCTTTGAGCCATGTCTTCACTTCTGTAAGGCTTTTTGTGACACCTGTGAGAATATCCTATGAAGTTAAACCTGTATAACTTAAAATAACTTGCTACTGTGTTGACATAAATTGTTGAAAAGACTGTACTGGGAAGGGTTATTAATGCCACTGTGAAACTGGAAGGCTGTATGGAATGGCATTGCATCAAGATCTGCCTGTGCCCTCTGATAAATATTTCCATAATTCAGTAATGGAATACAAAGTATTCTTATTACTTTCACAGATCAAACCAATATTAGAAGGGCAACAAATGCTCTTGACAAACTGGAGGAGCTGAGGAAAACCAGGATGCAGATCAATGAGAAAATTGTTTGACAAACATGAATAGACGATGGGAGATTACACAGATAGCAGCTGTGCCACATTGACCCCCAGGAAACCGAGTGTTCAAGGAACCTGTTCTAGAGGATAAGGTATTTAGCATAACTGTCTAAAAAGACTTGAGTTGTTTTAGCTCTTAGGTCGTGTTATACAGCAAATGCATTATTTTTAATACCACTAAAGGGTAATGTCTCCATGCAACCTGTTTCTCTTACAAGTTTGTCAGATGGAGTTTGCATATATGAAACGTCATTTGTCTATTCATTACCAGTTTTTCTTTTTAGGGTTAACATTCAAAACTTGCATAAATTTAAATTGGAAGGAAATAAGGGTTCTGCTGCACTTGGAGGTAGGAATCTCTTCATGACGAGTTCAGTGCTAGGGGAGCTGTCTTTTTTGTTTTTCTAGTTGGTAACCTAAGAACATATTATAGCAGATATAGCAATATATGTACTCATCACTCAGTCTTCTACGAAGATCAGGTGTAGCAGGTCACCTAGTAGTTATATTTTGTGTTTGTTTATAGCTGTGGAAAGGGGAAAATTTATTCTGTGATTTAAAATTGTCTTTAACATTTTCCTTTCATTTTTGAGACTTCTTTTCTGGCCTAACATAGGTCAGTAACACAAAATTCATAAGACACTTGAACATAAGCTTTTTAACCATTGCTACAATTGCAAACACTCTAATCTTGGGGGGCTTTTCTGTATGTTTACTATCTGTTCTTTAACTTATGAACGGCATTTTAGTCTGTACTTTTGCAGTACTTTTAGTACAACAACAATTCATTCTTACTTGGGCTCCCTAATACCTGCCAGAAAAGAGGGAAGCAGATCTATAAAGAGAGGAAGACATTAAGTGACTTATTTTTGTTCTATTCTGTTCAAAGATCTGAAATTAACTTCTGTGTCCACACTGAGTATTGCACTTCCAAATATGCATATATATGTGTGTGTGTGTATAGATATCATACAATTTTAGAAGAGCAATAGGACGTCTGTAAATATGATTAGAGGCTTAGAAAATATTTTTTTAAAAAATTAAATACATTTTTTAAAAATTCTTTTTTCAAAACTAATAACAAAGCAGCAGTAAGGAAAATAGCAAGCAATTCAAGTATTAGGTATTGTGCAGCTTCTCTGTGCTTTTTTAGCATCGGCCTTCAATTCTTCCCGAAAAGTACACTATTTTGCAGATTTATTTTTTTTTAAAGGGCAGAAGCAGATGTCCTCTTTGGCTTAATTTATTCCTCCAGCATGATTCTCTTGAGTAATTATGGTACAGTCTGCAATGCAGTACTAACTTTTCTGTACTTATGTTTTGCTGTATACATTTCTTTAAATATGTTGAATTACTCTGAGAAATACATGAAACTGAAAGAAATTGTGGACACTGATCTTTAAAAGGAAGTAATCATGTCCCACGTTTTGGGAATGAGCCTTATATAATCTTATGCATCTAACCAAGATTATATTAGATTGAGATGTAGGGGACTTGATTTCAGTGGCTGAGTTGTCAGAACTATAGTGAGTCCTTTGAACATCTTGTGCACAGATCTCCTTTGGGGTTGTACAGAATGGAATACTTTATGTACTGTTATAATTTTGTACCTAATATTACTAGACTCCAAAGACAGCCAAAGGTAAATTACTTGCCAGTAATGCATTCATTATCATTAGCAGGTGTTGAACTTCCAGGAAGGAATATCTGATGCTTGGGTTCATGAAGGAGAAATACACACGATAATGTCTGGTTCAAGAAGGGGATGCCTGCAGTAGTATGACGGATTGGGTGACTGAAAGGATAACAGCAAAGAGAACAGACTTTGTCCAGAAAAAAGGCTTAGGGGGAGGGCAGAAGTTAAATGGAAGAAAACTCAGGTCCTAAAGTGGGAGCTTGGGGGGCTGTCCTCCCCAGTCTTCTGTGATCACCAATTTTGTTTCCCTTCATTTATTAGTTCTTTTTTTTTTGGCTCAAAATAAGCAGGAAGGTGGAAGTCTCTAGCAGTCTGAAATGCAGAATCAGACATATGGCCCAATGTGTAATAGCCCAGTATCAACGAATAGTATGGTTGGTAAAGTCCTGGCAATGCAGTTGCAGAAAGGATGATCTACTTAGGTGAATTTGGGGTTTGTGGAATTTAGCAGTGCTACAGCTGTACATAGTCAAATTTCCATCCAGGTTCAGTCAGTATGACTGAGGCCTGAAACCACTGCACCTAGCAGTTAAGCCCTGGGGAACATGTAGGAGATGGAGAAACATTTCAAACAAGTAAATTACTAAAGTGAAAATAACATAGTAAGTTGCATGATGTAATACAAACAGTTTGTGCTGTGTGCAAATGGCTGGTGATGACAGCTGCAGAAAAAGGTTGGTTACACCTAGCAGGTGCCAACTCATGTAGAAGGAAGTGAAAATAATTTTGAAGAAAAAGGGGCCTTCTGCCCATCTGATGGAAGGAAAAACCAATGGAGCCTGAAGGACTGGAACATAATGTTGGAAAGCAGTGAGAAAGGCAGAAAGCTAGGTGGTTAAATCAAGGACTGAGTGGATGTGGAAAAGTCACTATGAGAAATGCTAGAGAGAAAGAACAGATGTAGGAGGAAAAGCAAGGAAAGTAGGGGTCAGGTTCCTCAAGGAGTAAGTGTGGGACAGCAGTGCAAGTGAAGGGCAGTGAGAGTTTGAGGAAGAGATGGAAAAGTGAAGTAGAAAGGAATCTGGCATCTGCTGTGGGAAGAATATTGTCAGAAATGGCATTCACCTAGGAAATATATGTGGGCACTTTAAGGAAGAACTCTAAGGTTAGACCCACAAAATCATTAAGTTTCTTAATGATGTTTTTCACCAAAGTTGACTGAATGAGTGATTCTTTTGGAGTGCCTCAGTGCCTCCTGGATTATATAGGTCTAAGAACTCTAGATGCTTTCTTCACCATTTGGCTAAATCTTCTATAGTTCAAACATGCAGTGCTGTCAGGAAAAAGAGAAGTGGTTGACAATGGTTATGCTATCAGAGAAACCATCACATGCCTTCTGGCTGATAACTGGTCAGTTGACAGACTGCCAGCTACTGGATCTGTTGCCAAGGATGACAATTATACACGTTTTTGTCACTTGTTGGTATAATTGCTTCTGAAGGCTAATCAGTAAAATAACATTTGTCCACCTTACATCTAAATAAAAGTCTTTGCTTTAATATTGACCTTTGCTTTGAAATTAAATGATTGCTACGAGATTTGTAATTTAACAGGAGACAGCAGCTCACAATGACACAGCACCTTACCTAAATGTTGAACTGTGCTACTCTAAGACCAGGAAACACTCACTGAATATATTTGCCTGACTGTTAATCCAAGAGCTTTTGTGTGTATTTCCAAAAGAGACTAGAACATATAACAAGGGAAGAAAAAGGAGTAACGGAAAGAGAAAACTAGTGAGCTCAGGGCAAATCATGGCTACTACCTCCCTGTCTAGATAACTGGAAATTAAGAGCTGAAGGCTACCTATTGACTTTTTCAAGGCCTGTGGTTAAAGTGTAGGCTTGCAATGTTTTTGCTGGCTGTGGAACAAAAATTGGTTTCTGTGGGTTGGCTGGGCCTGACTAAAAGCTGGGCTTCTGCTTTAGCTCTGCCATGAGCTAGAGCTAAAGCAGTTGCAGCCCTAATTATTGGCAGCAACTTGGAGCAAGAAGGACGGGGGTTGGGGAAAAATGGAGCCACGCAAACACCAAGCGAGATGAGGGGCAGCCTGTGCCTCTGATGTGAGAGGGACGGAAGATGCAGAGGAGTGGCCAAAAAGGTAATGTGCAGCTCCAGTGTGCATTTCAAATACTTGCTTAGGACTGGAGTCAAGAGCCCAAGGGAAATGCTAGAATAAATAGAACTAAAAATGCTTTTTGCATGGTGATTTCCAGTATAAGTGGAAGAGGTCTTCTGCAAAGGCTGGTTTGCCACTATCCACAGCTTGTAGCACTGAAATCAGTTAAACACAAATGTGGCAATAAAAATGGTTTCTGCAGTCTGCCTACATAGTGCATTTTGTGGTGTGCATATAAAACCAAGACGTACAAACAAAAGCTCGTGCAAGCTAAATCCCATTTTAGTACCAGAAACCAAGACATATTTCTTGCATAACCCATAACACTCTTTAGTAATGACATAATAGAGAAATAATTCATTTGTAGTGAAAGTAGTTCAGGATGCTATATCACCATACCTTAACCATCTTAAAATCAGTTGAATTTTTCTTTGGGCTACACTCCACTTTCTATCATGCCACTGTCCTTCCAGAACTCCTTTCTTTCTTGTTAGCAGGAAATTTCTGCTGAAATGTCTATTGAAAATAGTTAGCTTTGTTCCTTCAGCAAGTATCTTCATTTGTCCTGCAGACATCATGGTCATAGTACACACTGAAACATGTAAATAATAAGCCTTTACACTCATCTAAGCTAATAAATAAAATTGAAGAATTTTTTTTTTTTTAAATGCTGGATTACACATCTAAAAACCAACCAAAACATCTCCAAGTGCCTCACATTATCTACAGCTCTTCTGGATATTAACATTCATGAAAGTGGCATGCTGAAAATCAGAGTTTGTTGCAGGGGTTCTCTGGCTCTTTTAATGCCTTTTTTTTTTAAATTTAAAGCATTTTCAGCAATGGTATTATGCTATTCTCTTCCCCCATGGAAGGGGAAAAAGAAATACTATTACATATACGGCATGTAAAATTTTGTACATCAATCAGATGGCTATGTAAACTACTGAAGGTTACCGAAAAAGCTAGCACCAAGTGTTAACCTCCATCATCTCACCATTCTCTCTTATACATCCAGGAAAGTAATTGCATGTGCTGAAGAAGGCTTGATTTCAGGCAACGACAGCTCAGCCTTACTCCCAGCAGGACAAAGCAGGTTCTAAACGTTTTGGGCCTGTGGCTCTGGGCAGCTCCCACCCATGAACAAGAAGCCGCACTGGTCCTTCGTGGCTTTACCTGGTTATGACACCATTAACTGCAGTGGGACTTTGCCAGCTCACCATACCCAGGAATTTTGTTTCATCACCCTTGGCAGTAATTGCTGATTTACAATAAATAGCGTGAGTATAGAATTACATGAGTACTATTAATAGATCAACTTACAACTGAACATTAGTGTTGAGTCTTCTTATTTCTGAACTGGCATCCTGATGTCTTGAATTGGAACACTAGTGTTGAAATTTGTTTTACAAAATTTTTTGTATCAGTATGGCTTAGCAAGCGCTGGAGCATCACTATTAACCATAGTTCATGGCAATGCAAAAAGGAGTCTGATAGCAGATGTTAATCTATTCCATTCTGTGTTAACTCCTAACAAATTACAGACAAATGCTACCTTAAATCCTGTGAGAACATTTTTTTATAATCTAGAGAATAACATCTGATCTTTAAATAATTTGTATTTACAAAAACTGATAGCCATATGTAGTTTGTCATGAATACACAGTTAAGGACAACTTACCTTTTACAAGTGTACAGCTCAATTTTAATATCAGAATAAAAAGATGGCAGAGACCTGTGATTGCTAATTATTTTCATAATGAAGCAATGCTTATCAGCAGTTTTCAAAATAATTTAAGCAGTTGTCCTGAGATTTAACAGTACGCTTTATATGCCATTGTAGCTATTGAAATGTTTTGTTGTATAAAATTACTGCAAATTGTCCACCAGAGAGAGCTGTTGCAAAATTATTTTCCCAACAACTGTTGAAAACCATTCTTTCATTAACTTATAATCAAAATTATTAAATTCACCATGATAGGTGCAGATGAATCATATAATAAACGTGTTCCAAAGGAAGTGTAGGCAGTAGTATCATTAAAGGGCAAACGGGTATACCTAACAAGGCATTTCTGTTCATTTCTTAAATATTTATATGCTGATTAAACAAAAACATAAAAAACCACAACAAAACCCAGCAAGAGAACCAAAAAAACCTCAAAGAGAAACTGCTGCTCCTTATGCTACCAGACTACGAGGAATGGCAGAAATGCTTGAAATTTCACAGAGCATCTTTAGAGGCTCTGGAGGAGGTGCAGCACTAATTCTGGCTCTGTTAGGCGAGAGGAATGTCTAGTGACTGCATAGTAGAAATAAGATGCACAATGCACTGTCAGCCATGATGTAACGTAGAAACCTGTTTTACTTCATTGCAAACAAATGGACAATATATATTGTACAATATATAATAAAAATACAGCCGATACAAGTGCCACTAATTAACAAAAAACCTAATGTTAAGACTTAAAAATGCTCATTTTTGTAATATATACACTGCAGTAATAAGCCACAATAAATACATCAAATTCCATATCATTCATAATAAATACCGAAAATATAAATACAGAAGAATACAGTTAATTTGAATAAATTATTACAACATAAGGTCTAGGTTAAGTTCTGTTGAATATTATTGTAGCTTATATTACCCTTTGGCATCTTTGATGTTACAACTTTTTTTTTTTTTAAAAAAAAAAAAGGAAATTAAGGAAATGTGTAGTTCATGAAGCTTAAAATTATTTCCATGTACAGATTTTAAGATGAACTTTCTTTCCCTTTGCTTCTTCAAACAGTTTTAAAGCAGCAGTCCAATTAAATAAGTTGCTTTACTGTTGAGATCTCCATAATTTTAGTATGCAAGATCATCTGTAATGGAAAATGTTAAGTACTTAACATAATTATTTTTCTCAAAAAGTAGTAAAGTTAGATGTACAAATTTTAAACAAATGGCTGCAATTACACCACAATTTTACTACTCCCATTTGAATGGATTACATGTCTGAAAGACCATCAACTTAAGAGCTTTTGAATCCATGGTGTGGTGTATTATTTACCACTTGCTAAAAAGAATTTCAAAAGCAATTTCATATTATAGGGAAATATATATATACACACACAGAGAGAGATGAACTTTCTAAAAGACAGGGCTGGACTGGACAGTATAAATGTTAAGTGGTTTGTATTTTTTTTTTAAAAAAGAAAACTATTTAAACATAAAAAATGTAGTAAGTGTTGGTTTTGTTTGTGTTCTTTGCAAAATTGGTATCTATTAGCTGTAGATGGAAACAAATCAAAATAACCAATTGCCATGTTTTACGTTAACAGGTATTAATCAGTACATTTGCATTAATAGTTTTTATTTGTAAAAGGTTTTTACAACAGAATGCAATTTAACTTAAAAGATCGACTTTACTAAGACAGTATTACAGGCTGAGGCTCTTAGGAACGGATTTGTAATCTACAGATTTTGACTATTTTTGCACTGTTAAATGTCTAGCGCTTATTTTACATCAAACACTTTTTTAACATGTTTCACAAACTACACTTCAGACATATTTCCATAGAAGTGCCTACAATCAGTCAATTAAAAGAAGGGCCCAGTTGTGAAGCATTGTTTACATGGGCACTGTCATGTGAGAACTGAAGTGGTGGTATTTGTGTGAAATGGTTGGAAAGAGCATGCTTGCTTCTGTTTTGGTTGTAAGAGAACCAGCTGCCAGTGTACACAATGATGCAATCTTTTCAAGAAGCTGAAAACTCATGCTTAATCTGTGTATCGGAGCCTCCCAAATAGGTGGCTGGTTCTTTACAGTGATCCCCCAGTACCCCAGTAAGGTTGACCTTCACCCATACTCCAACCCAAAAGTTTTTTCTTAAGAGCATCCTTTAAAAGTTTAAGATGGAGAAGCCTAGAAGAATTAGCTGCCATAACGTACTAAGTCTCATTTGAAAATCCCAAGCTAAAATGCTAATAAAAAGGACACCTATTCTTTCCTTTTACTGTCTCTCGTTAGCTGAGAGACAGGCTATATTAGAACATGTGCCTGGGAGAGAGTTAAATAAATGATACTGAACGTGACTTTGCAGTTGACATAGACAAAGAAAAGACATGGTAGCAATGCTTCCAGGGTGTTGCTTTGCTTTGTAGTTTTTACCCCATGCTTTTGGATAAGTCTTTTATTTAGTGTCCGCCTGTATACAACTGGTATGGAAAAATTACATTTCCTGTTTGCACTGAGTTCATGTTTGTTTTAAAATATATTAAATAACAGAATTAATACTATGATCTAACATGGCCAAGCTTGTAGTGAACATGCATATACTTTTCTGTCCTTGCTCTGGGGGTATCTTAATTTCCTTTTTTCCTTCCTTTTCTTTTATATATAATATTTTCTTTTGCCCTTTAGAAGAAAAAATTGTCCTCATCAATCTACCTCTAGCCTTCTTTTCCTCTAAATTGCCCTTTCTATCCTCCCCTCACTCACTCCACAGTATATCTACCCATGCCTCAAGACAAAGGATTATCCTGATGCTTGTGTTAGAACAGTGATGTTCATTTGTATCTTCGACCATTTTTCCTGTCCATCAAGAAAAGCTAATCCCGTCTTCATGGCTTGTTGGCAAAGTGCACAGTTAAGAGAAGAACATACACGAGACAAACTTCTTTTGACTTGATTCTGTTTGACGTTCATTCATAAAATACCTAAGTAAAACAAAAGTGTCATTGCCACGATCCAAATTAAACTAATTGAGGAAATAAATGAAGTTTGCCTTCTGACTTTTTTTTTGGTCCCCAACCCCAGCCCTGGATGAAGGACTATCACGTTCTCAACTGAGGAGCAGCAATACAGAGAGCATCCTGAATATGGTTCTCCAGTCAGTGGGACCGTCTGTGTAGTGGGTATCATCCTACCTGTAAAGACTATACAGCAGTAGCGCAATACTTCTAACTTTTCCTTTTTAAGATCTAATTTACTTCTATGTTATAAAAGGGTGTTTTAAATTTATTATTTATTACTTATATTAGAAGAAAGAAAAAAAAATCTTAATAATAGTTTGAAGGAAACTTTTTGTTCCCCTAGGTTTTCTGCTTCCCCTAATGTTGGATTTTCATCCTGCACTGGAGGCTGTGCTGTATAAAGACTGACGCTCTTCCCCTGGATCTACATGCCTCAGGAGACAACGAGGATCCCCTACCACATCTCTGCAGCCTGTGGGGTAGGCTTCCTTCCTATTTTTTTGTGGAAAGGGAGAATCTATAGACCCCCACTGGGATCACTCCCCCATGACTGTCATATTCACAGCCAATGGGGAACTATTTTTCACCACAGTTCCGATCCATCTACCTACTAATGCTAAGTGAAAAACAAAATGAACTTTTTTAGCAAAATAAAGGATAGATTGCACAGAGGACACTAGAATTACCTTCGTGCTCGATTTTACTGAAAAGCCTTACTGTACAACAGACCTTTCCCAGACACAAAATGAAGGGAGGAAGGAAGAAAAAAGCAAAGACTAAGGCTGCAAAACAGATGGTTCATGAATTGGATGTTCTTATAAAAAAATAAAACTCTTGGTATCAGCCATTAGGGTAGCAGAAAGTTCTCAAGGATGTTATAACTTTCCTCCTTAAGTGAAAACAATACTCTGGCACATTTCCTAGCAATAAAATTAAAAGCTGCCTCTGGTTTAGGAGTGGGAAGAGACAGTGAGCAGGAAGCACTTATGAAGAACTGAAGCGTGTGTTCACTCAAACATCTTTACAACTAAATCGCACTTCTTCATCACTTTACAATGTTCGTGCTTTGGATTTCACACTTCTTGGAGAAAATGGACAACTAATAATTTACACACGGACAGCGATTACAGAAAACAGCAAAATTAAGGAATATTTTAAAAAATTTTGGAAACACTTAAAAGGCAAACGTTGAGATTTCTCATACGAAGGAACATGTTAACGAACTAGACTCTGTTTTGAAAATAACAGTAGCTTTCTACCATTTTAAAAAAATAGTAATCAGATTTAATATTTTAGAAATAAATTCTATAGAATATATTCTCTGAGTTAATTCTAGAGTTTCTAAGTATTTTACATCAAATGTTCTGCAACCATAATAAAGTAGATGACAGAATTACTCTTTAGTCCTGGTGGGAAAGCATAACACCCCTAAACACTTAAGGATTTCCCATATCATCCTCTTCTGTCCCTGTTCCTGACTGCTTCAGGAAATTAAACAACTGGCACAATGCATGTGAGCGTGTACAAGTCACGAGCTATAACATCGGAGTTTCTTATTTAGCAAATACCTTTTAAAACAATATCATGGGTCTCCTACTTTAGCTCTGAGTAAGGGCACCAGCTTCACTACAGGAGCAGCATAGACAAGGAGTTTCAACTGAAAATTCAGCTGGCAAAAGACAACAACATGCAGGCGAATAAGACTGCCTGTTGCTGCGCAGTATGGTGTTGCGGGCAAACTACAGTCCTGCTGCTCAAATGTTAAGCACTGCACAGGTAAATGTTGTATGTTCAACACAGCTTTTATTCTGATTTTCACTGTGAAATTTATCATTAAACTTTTGCTCATTAATCTGGTCCATGGAAAGGAGAGCTTGCTTTTCCTGTGCTTCACGTTTGTGATAAAATTTCTTTTCATTTCTGAGCTGGATTGGGCTTTATTGGAAGAGTGTCTTAGTCTGCAGTATAAAAATTTAGTTACGATGCCAAAAAAAGAGGAAAAAATCAGGTATTTTTCCTGTTTTATAAAATTATTTTTTATCACATTATGACCAAGTACCTTATAAACCAGAACATAGAGAATGGAAGTGCCACAGTAGGACAAAGGCAAAGCCAACAGAACCCAGGTCTCTGTCTGAGCCCAATACTCTCTATGCAGTATCTCACATTTCTGTCCAACAGTCAGGGACATCTGAAATATCGAAAAACATACTACTTGTTCTATCTTGCATACAGATGTATGTATACAATCGTTAACAAACTAGCTGTGTTTCTTGAAGATATCCTCTCGATTGTGAGGCAGGGAATGCTACATGATCAGTTTGTTAGCACATTTACTGAGATACAACACCCAGATAAGATTAGAAACTGGATCCGGATCAGTGAGCAATTCAGTGAGTAACACCACCATGAATACTACATGCACTTCCTGCAGAACTTAAGACAAAAGGCAGGATCGTTTTGTTAACTGACTCAGTTAACAGAGCAGTGAGCAGGCTGAACCTTATTTATAGCAAGTGATGGTTACTATTGATAGTGTAATCAATGGCCTTAAAATAAATAAATGTCAATTCAAATTATGATTCACTAGCAGGAAATTATGTAAATGAAAAATATTAAAACTTTACAAATGTAGCATTTTCTGATCGAAATGGCATAGCACTCATCAAAGAATATTTTTTTTAAAAAAGGAAAGAAATAATAGAAACTTTTACTGACCAGCTTTTGATTTTTTTTAGGAATGTTCCAGTGGGCGTGAACTATAGGTCTTAGAAAACAATTGCAATTTTGCCAGAAAAGTTCTAATTTTATGTCTAATGTCAGTTTAAGCTTTATATATAAACTTTAACAACGCATTTTTTCCAAGAGGCAAAGTTCACATTATAGGCAAAAAGGCATCCAGTTTTAGGTGCTGTTCCAGTGATCTTCTGTGTGAAAATTCTGTTTTATTTTAACATAGGGAAATGCTTTTGTTATGACTCATTTTTCTGACCTACGTAGTGTAATCGTAAACTATCTACTAATTTATTATGTGGCTTCTTAGGAGTGATTATCAGTAGGCGGGTATCTTGGGGAATAAAGCTGATGCAGCTATCAGTAAAGCAAACATTTCCACAAATGATACACTGTGTCAATACAGAAGCAAATACTGCTGTTTATCAGTGAGTAACATGACACTTGCAGCATGCAGAAATAAGCTTACCCAAAACGAAAGGACGGGTTATCAACATGAATATCAACCAACTGGGAAATGGGACACGTCATATATTATTATATACTAGCACAGAAAATAACATTAAAACATTTTCCATCCCATAATTTAAGTTTATTTTTCCTTATAGGAAGAGTACTTTTTTCTTCTAAACAAAACATAAAAGTCTAATCAAGGGGTGGGAATCTAGACTCTCACCGGATTTCTACAGCCTACTCTAGGTTTCCCAGCTAAATTAGCCTCGCTGTTTTGGTCAGGACTCTGACTATTTTTATTTATTTATTTTTTTTCACTCTAGTCAATTTATACATGCTAGAAAAGGCCGTAGCTTTGTTACTTGCAGGTATGCAATTGTTTGGGGAACAGGTTTAGCCTATATTGAAAAAAGAGGTTTCTGGGGTTTTTTCCCTCTGTTATTAGGCTTGTTGATATTATTAGTATAGCTACCAGGAAATCTCCATGAATTATAAACAGACTTGACTTTATAACTTGTTGCAAGAACTAAACAAGATTTGTTTACTTTGCATCCTGAGATCAAATCTTGATCACAAAACATCAGATCAGATCAAAAGAAAGGTACTACTATCTGCATTATCACTAGGTAGTTAAGGATATTTTTTTCAACCTAAATCTTTATTCTGCATATTTTACTTTGACTCTCAGGAATTTAGCTACTTCAAGCAAGCGAAAATAGTGTAGTGCAAATTTTTTATATAGTCACTGCCTTCTCTGCCCCATTCTACCCCATCCCAAGCTACTGCTTGTTATCCTGTGCTGCAAGCTTCAGAGAATTTAACTGTATTCACCCCTGATGCCCCAATGGCATGGAACATAAACATCAAAGTACTCAGAAATTTATACAGACGCTAATATTAAGGAGGCCTGGGGTCTGAACTGTGCCAATGGAAATATTAAATAACCATCATCTCAGTATTTTAAAGCTAGCTGAGATATATTTTATAAAGTTAATCACTTACTGTGCTTGCTAATATTATTAAAGATATTTTTTCATGTGAAAGCACAGGGGCCAAGAAAATAATTTCTTATTGCTCAGTAAGGGGGTGAATAATGAAACAAAATATTTCATTTAACTTTCCCCTGAGAGAAATACCCTGGTAAAATGTGCATGATCCTCCAGCAGCCGACACACTCTGAGGTTAAAAAGCTGCTACTGATTCACAGCTACTGTCCCAGCTCAAGTAGAAGGGATTTGTGCTTTTGGTGCTGGTGTTGAGTGAGAGTGCCAGATTTAAGCCTGTTGTTAATGCAAGATGCATATATACACAGAGGTGTTACAATTGCCCATAGAATATCATGAACAGAATAGTATTATTCTTATTCTCAGATACAGAATTTTTTTGTGAACTAACATGTTTCTCTTTAAAAATAAGGATGCGTATTTGCTATATGGAACTGGAGAATACATGTGCTTACCTGGCTACTTGGCCTTTAGAGAAAAACTAGCGTGTTCTGTGACTAAGAGGAAGAGAGGCTAAGGAAGTGCTGAGCCAGATAACCAATGTGACTGCGCTTTCCCAGGAGATGGAATACGTTGCAAGTGTGGAATCCAGTCCCTAGACAATTAGGACTTTTCAATGCAGTTCATATAAAACATGTAGGACTTCTTGTGGAACAAGTAAATAAAAAACCTTTCCAGCTACTACATGGAGTAAAAATATTTTGCTAATTTAGCATAGAAATGAGAAATCACTTTGCCCAGATTTCATATAAAAACAATGACATCAGCTTATTTTTTTAAAAAGCAGATTTTAAACCTGGCAGTTTTTCTACTGGAGTACTGTACATGATGTTTTAAAGAGCTTTTAACCAGAAGTCACTGTTACAGAGCTAAAATTTACACTGTGTTCACATGCATACTGTTAACCATCTAGATTTGACACAGATAAAAACTAAGATGCTGATCCTTATTTTTGACAAACAAGACAGGGTTACATTTCAACCCACTTGATGTATAATAAATAAATTTTCAGTATTACAAGAACAAAAATGTTAAAATAGACTTTGAAATCAAAATAAGGCAATGCAGGATTATCAGTGTAAAGAAAAGCAGGTTCCTATACCTCCTTTTCTTGAAGAAAGCAAGGTTAGTTAATAAAATAAATGTTGAGATACAGCAGGTATTTTAATTCCCATTTCATTTAAAAACAAATGGTGTACAAAGTGATGGATATCCATATGATGCACGTGCTATTTTGCTTGCAAACTTTAGCAGATATGAAATTTCTGAAGCTCTTTCCTCTCTGAATCTACTGGTTCCTAATTAGACCACATGACTCTGTACATTTGAGATACAATCAGAAGTCCACAAAAGCCAGTCTCATATTTCATAAAAACTTCTAAATATTTAGGAAATCTAGACACTTCCACATTTTTTTCCATGCTTCATTTAAACTTTGATCCGCAAGACTCTGCTTTTATAAATTACATACTGACGTATTCATAAACTGGCTTGGGAAAAACATACAGGTTTTGTTACAGTGAATTTTAAAATCGTACATACACCTCAGAGTCTGGAGCTATGGCATTTCTCCAAAATAATTCACAGTTCCCGCAGTTAATACAGTACTGCAAAATGGCACTAAAGTGCATAAGTATCTGAATGTTTGTTGGGCTAAAAAGGTGCTGTGCAAGCTTAAGCTACTGCTTTGCCATTATATACAAGATAATTTTTCTTTGCGGAGGGGGTACTAGTTCTGGAATGCCACTGATTTTAATTGTAATGGAGGATTGTCTACCTTTCACCTTTCTAGAAGATGTAAATGCCCCCTTTCTGACTCTTCTGTTTGTCAAGAACAGTAAAAGAGAAAACAGTACACTCTAAAAACACGTTTCAAGATAATTTACCAGAAACAGTATTTAAAAACAACAACAAAAAAAACAAACAAAAAAACCCAAGGAAGAATATGCGGTACTCCAGATGAAAAGTGGACATGCTCTTTGTAACTAGCTATGGATCTTCTGCTCAAATGAACATGCTGTTCATTTTTATCAAAACATGAATACTAAACTACCATAAATAAAATACATACAGTACAGAACAATTAAAACTTTTTTGTACAGTAGTTACTTTTACATTAAACTTACCATCTTTTCAGATATGTTGAAAATTAGGACTCTAAACATGATTATTTCAAAGTATCATTTTTAACAATCTTGCACAGGCCCGACAATCAAAAACACGAAGCTTTGATTCAGATAGCTTGGCAGGTTTCACGTACTTTGACAGGTAGGCTACTTTGAAATATGTTGGGTGTGGTTTTTACTTACGTGTTTTATTTTTATCAAAAGACAGTTTGATTATTTTTATTTAAATCTTTACAGGAACTGTTTTTGTGCAATACCACTGCCAGTGTAGCTTAAGAAAACAAAATGTGTCTGGAACATTGACTATAGTCCAAGTGTTGTCTACCTCTTAAAAAAGTAAGATTCTAGGAAATCCAATGTGAGTGCATTTTAATACAGGCAGTCAGTCCTAGAATAATTTTAATATTAAACAGGTACCGTTTCTACCACCGGTGATTTGATGCACTCTTCATGCAGTCTGCTCTTTTCTGGGAGGTTCAGTGAATTCTCGGCAGGGTGCTCTTGTACACAACTGTCGCCATTCAAAGCTGAAACAAAGCCATCTTGAGAAGGACCTTTCAAGTACGAGTGAAATTCCACTTGAGGGTGACTTGGCCTATGCTCAGTGTATAAACTGTTACATGGAGCACTGCTATCACCTTCAGAAGATGAGCAGCAAACAATCACTGAGGGATTTGCAGAAGGGTAATGAGGGCTGCTAAAAGTTTCCTCTGATTGCCGTGTGTAGTCAACAAACTGTTCGGAAGTCATGTTGTAAGGCACCAGAGAAAGACTACCGTTCTTGACAGCATCCCTTTCTGAATAAGTCTCACCGATCTGGTTAGCAGTGCCCGCAACATGGTTCTCTATTTGGTAATACAGGTTTGAAGAGTTAGTATAGAACGAGGCATTTTTAGAGTGGTTTTCATGCACAGCAGTTCCATCAGAGTAGCAAAGGACAGAAGGAAGAGGCACCATATCAGCATGGGAGCCCATGCTTTCTACAAAATCATCTGCTTTTTCTTCCTCCTCATCTTCCTCCTCATCTTCCTCTTCCTCTTCATCATCATCTGATTCACTAGGGGCTAAACTCTGTGTGCTAGAATCTGTAACTCCACTACAAAAGCTACTCCCATCTTCCTCTTCCTCCTCTTCCCCTGGGCAGCCCAAGTCCTCGGCTGCCTGAGAATGCATAACCGCAGCCGGAGGTTCGGTTTCAATCTCAAAATTTTCTGCAATTGAATATTCAGCCGGATGGGGTCCTGGACTCATAGAACTACTGTGTGCACTTATCTCACTGTGGCAGCCATTTAATGCTGGAACTTGCTGCTCTCTATTTTTCTCCAATTCAAGTTTCATTATTGTGTGCAAAAAGTGAGTCCGTACACGGATAGGATTAAATTCAATTCTACCTGCTGTATTGCTACACCCTTCTTTAGTGCAACCGCATGGAAAAGACATACGATCCACCTTTTAAAAAAAAGAATACAGGTTAAGAATACATAGCATAAGCCTGGTGCTATGACAGAACCTAGACAGCCTAGAGAAATACAATAGTGAAGTGGGATTCACCTTGAGAAGTACTTGTCAGAATAGTCCAAGCTATCAATAATTCCCAGGGTTAGGCCTGGAATTTAGCACTACTGACAGGAACAGGAAGGGACCCATACATGCAACGATGTTGCAGAGTAGGAAGAATATGTTTCTGTTCCCTAGGTGAAAGCCAAACAAAAAAATAGGTAGTTTTTCTATTTACGGATCTGCTACAGCTTTACTTCATGTTGTGCTCAAATCCAGGCAAAAGTACTACCAGAAAGAGTCTTAAGATTTGGTAAAAGTCACGGAAACTAGAAACTGAGCGAAACAAAATGAATTATATATAAAAAAACCCCTTTATAAAGTTGCCAGTGGGGACACCTGACCCCAGAAAGTAGGAATAAAAAATTCAAGTACATTTTAAAAGATAATCCAGTCAATTGTAGATACAATATTGTAAGCTCAACAGACTGTGGGCAGAACTTGATATATCTAATAATAGCTATCTTAAGTTTCTAAAAACGTGACTGAGTCCACAAGTGGGATAGTGCAATTAGCTTAAGGTCTATGATTTTCATCTACACTATAATATCTAAACATCAAATATGATGCAGAGGAGAACCATATGACACAATGTAGTACATCTTCCCCACATGTGAAGATGAAAACAGGAACAGCAAAATAGCAGAGAACGTTTAGCTTGAATTGAAGAAATGATGAAAAATGCAGTCAGGAAGAAATCAACTCAGTTGCATAACAGCAACTCAGGAGAATTAGTGGAAACATCTTTTAGGGAGCATTTTGGGACATTTACAGCTGTACATAGGCCACTATGTAAATGTACAATACAAAATACCTTTTCAGTCTGCAGAGAAAAAACTACCTGCTGTAATAGCAGATGTATTTTTTTATTGCCTACATGCAAATTTATCATGCATGTTAAATAAAGGATGGTACCAGAGTTTCAGTTATTGTTTCTCACTGAGTATGGACTATAATTCACATTTGGACAGTATGTGAATTGTCTCTAAAATAAAAGGTAATATCCCTTCTGAAATATGCAGCCTACTGATTCTTCTGTCGTCTGCATTTGCATATTTAGATAAAGGCCAAAGAGGAACAGGAGAAGCAGAATGTTTGTGTAACAACAAAAAAAAACCCCAAAACTAAACAATGTATGTGCCTAAACCCATCATAAAATAAATACAGATAGATGTTTAAGGAGATTGTTTGTATTGCACACTGTATGCTTTTAAATCTGGGCCTTAAAAAAACTGGTTTGAGAGACACAAGTGTTATGTTTAATAATTAACTTAATTAATTTTCAGTATTCATAACTTTAACAACAAAAAGTGCACACACGTGCGTGCACACCCCCCCCTCCCCCTCCCCTCGATAGTTAAATAACATCAATAATACAGACATTTACCTGACATTTTATGCCTGCAAGACTGCAAGTGCAAGTTTCTGGATCACAGAACACACGGCAGTCACAGCCACAATCCTCTCTGGACAGGCGGATGGCCCGCAGCTCGTGTTTTTCTTCCACATCAATCTTCTTCACTCCAGAAGCTCGCAGCAATGCCCTTCGCTTTTTTGTCGGCAGGGGTTGTAGGAAGAAATACTCATCTACTTCAGTGTTGTCCAGATCAATATCATCATCGGAAATATCATCCAGTGTCAGGGTATTGGCTTCTTCAGATTCCACTGTACCATTCTTTGTCATCTGTTGCACAGAACAATTAACAAAGTCCTTAGGCTATACATACACACACATATGTATGTCATAGATGTAAATATGTGTAATGCATTATGAATGTGGAAAGCCTTATGTAAAAATGCTGCATGACTGCCAGTAAGTTCCAGAATACAATTACAGATGAGGTGAAAAAGGCAGTTCTTTCACATTTAACATATGAAGTAAATACACATTTTTAGTTTCATGTTTGTCATTTTTTTTGTAAGTTTTTTATTTGTTATCTGTTATGTTCTTTATCATTTGCCATTATTTTTCAGATCTCACGCCTTTCTAAAATTCTAGTCTTTTCTATATTGTTTCATAACATAATTTTTGAGCCCTTAATTGAGTCTAGTTCCTGTCTCTGGGTCTTCAATATATCTTTTGATATGGTAATTATGCTACCAACACTGTTTCAGGTTGTGATGCGTAGCAGATTTGTAAAATGGTGTATTTTATGTACTACTTGCTATCCTGTTCCTCTTTAGCCTGACAAGTTATTTGATGTTTGCAGAGCTGAGGTCACGCAGCAGTATTTCCACTTAATCCTTTGGGCAGATGTCTATATTTGCTTCTAGAGTCGACAATTTTAAGCCTGAAAGTCACTTAATTTTGCCCCTTTCTACCTACATTACTTCATGTTTATTTGCAATGTATTTCATAGTCTGATGCACATAGCTCTTCTGAAGTTCTTTCTAGTCCTCTTTGGTCCTGAAAATAACCCATTTAGCTTTGTGTTTTCATCCATTTGAGTACTTCATTATCCAGTCCAGATTATTCTTAGGTAGTTAATGACTGAATAAACTTGGAAAAAACAAAATAAGTTGTTAACCTCTTATGGAGGATCTTGAGAAAAGTTTTTAGAAGATTCGTGCTCCTTTCCGAGGGATATGAATTTTTGAGTCTCTATAGATACCAGTATCCTGGCACTGTATTATTACCTATGTATAGTCTAGTGCTCAAACCTTGCAAAAACTGTTTCAAAATTAAATGGCCATGAGCATCAAGCACAAACATCCAGTGCCACTTTTATAAGAGCACGTGGTTCTGTACCATCCTCTTGTAACTCATCTCCTATAGAAAGCGGTGTATATATTCAAGGAGAAAAGGAAAAAAAAATTACTGCACTGAAGGAAGGTTACTATTCCCATCCCATGGTAGAGCTCACTGGTTATATCTGCCAGATAACACAACTACAGGGTTTATAAAAGTTCTTCTACAGCAAAAATTGCTTGAGAATCAAAAGAATATCAAGTGTGAAAAAGTTCAAGCAAGTGCAGTTATATGATTTATTTTGTCACATAATAAATCCTTTTTCTTTTACTATTGTTCTATGAAATAATTTTGCTTAAAATGGAAAAACAAACAGAGTCCCCATGTTCACCCCACTCTGTGTAATGCTCCCAATTGATGAGGTTGCTGATTCACACTAGCCGAGCACCTGGTCTTACACTTTTGTGACTTTTAGTCATGGTGCAACTATGCGATAATTATACATTGGCAAAGTCCTAAGTCTCATTTGCATTAACAGTGTCATCAAGGGCATCACCATGACCTCAGAAAAATGTGAATGTGATTTGAATGTTTCCTATCTATAGAAAAATGGCCATTCAAATTCTCTCTCTGTTTTCCCTTATTTACTTGCAGAAAATTTCAGCTTGGCCTGTTATCCCAAATACATTTTTAGACACCATTTTTAAATTACTGAAGTCATAACTACCATTGCCTGTTTCTTGTGCAGTTCAATGTTTAGATATTTAACAATTATCTCTGTAAAGGTAACTCCCCATTTTTCTGCTACTAAATCCTGTCATCTCCATCCATCTGGGTATGCTTCTTACATGTAAGAAAGCAGTCCTGAATCTCACCCATTCCACTGTTTCTGCTTTTATTATATTCCAAACTGTTTCATTTTCCCATTTATATTAACAGTTTGTCCCTTTCCACAGTCTTTTGGATTGTAACTGTCATTTATGGCATTGTTGAATTACTCAACGATGAACTCCTACTGACTGCTTACTCTTTTTTGTAATTGCCGTTTTGTGTTTATAACAACTGTGTAAGACAATCAGAAAAAAACCCGCTAATTATTCCTGACTTGTAAAGTCAGGTTAAAAGCAATACTCTTCCCTTTGAAGGAGAAGAGTCTCAGTGTCATGACTGGTAGTCCCTACATACAGCGTACGTGTACACATGACACTGCACACAGGAAAATTCTCCTGAGATGAGTAATCATCCCTTCTTAGCAATTCACCACCGTATTCAGTTCATGCAGAGGTGTTCTGCCACTTCCATAACTCTGCTTTAGACACATTATTGTTTCCTTCTCTTTTCGATGTATTCTCAATCTTCCTCTGTAACTGCAGCCTTTGGAGTTTAGTGCCTTCATTTTATTTCATGTTTCGGTTCACTTACCACGTCTGTTATCCCTATAACATTCAAATCCCTTTATATGCATATATTTCCAGCTCTTTCTTCATCTTAAACGCAGGCAGTTTCAAAATGTCCTCTCAAGCCTCCTTCACATTGTGTTCTTACTCTGTTTTCTATTATTCATTTCACTTCACAGCGGCTGGAAAAAGAGGGGGTAATAGCTCCCTAATCAATTCTGCCTGGCCTTGGGGCAACGGAGACGTTATTTACACCAGGTATTTCAACATATTAGTTCAGTAAGGTAGGAAAGACAACATTAGGAGTCATCCTTTTTCTGTATCATCTACAGTGAGAGACACGTAAATCCCCAGAGTAATCAAATGCATCTTGAATTAGCTGTGTGAAGCTAGTGGGAGGGAATACTCCACTGTACACGCAACTCAGCCTGAATGTTCAAATCCAGAATGGCATCCTTGATTTTTTTTTATATTTTTCATTTTTTTGTTTGTTAGGTACAACTGAGTGCAGTGTAGTTATGCTTCTTTGCTTTCTTTTATATATATATAAAAAATAGGAGAATGACCTACCTAATAATTCTGATTTCTCTAGTTTTAAATACACAGGGCTCAAATCACTCCCTAAGCAGATCCCTGTTATTTAACTGCCTATCAGAGTTTAAGTTTGAAACTGGGGAAGGGGAAGAATTCTAATCCCTGCTTCTGTAATTATTTTAGTATTTTATTCAATTACTATTTAACAAAAATTAAATTTCAGGGCTCTTACGCCTGAGGTGAATGCTGTAACTTCTCAGCTTACCAAGGCACCTATAGAACCCTACCAAACCTGTCATGTATTTCTCCTCCTCCTCCTGCAAATCTTAACTGCTTTGCCGCCCAGTGGTAGAGCATTAAGGAATGGGCTCCAGTCCTGTGCTGAATGCTGTACGTATCCAGCAAGCTGGGAAGTCAAATGCCTGGGCACCAAGTGGGATTAGACAGCAGTTTGCCTTTTCAAAGCACCTTAGCTCCTGACTCCTTTGCTGGATGACGTCCTTGCTGTTTCCTCTGGTTTTTTTTCCTCAATTTTGTCACACAAAGAACAAATGAATTAATGAAATTAAAGATGTGAACATTTCTCAAACAAGTAATTGGGTAGCTACAAAGGGAAGAAGATTACCAAGAACTATCAAATACATTTTCCAATACAGAACTTCAGGGGAACATTGAGTTCTCTTGATTGTCATAATATTGCTCATCTGAATTAAAACTGATATGTAGATGTGTAAAATTTCTCTCATAAAGCTAAAGGTCAACGTCATAACAACAGAACAAGGCAAGGGCCAATGAATACGTGAAGCCTTTGGGTGAAATTCACTTCAACTCTGTAAAATGTGAAAAATTCAGGTTAGACACTTTTGCCTGCACTAGCTGGAAATCATTCCTTACAATTTCGCAAAGGAAACCAACTGTGTCCACAAACCTGGGAGCCTTAACATCACTAGGGTCATGCTAATCATGTTAATAGATCTTAATTTGAGGAGACATTATGAGTAAGCAATAAGGACTCTTCCAGCTAATTTACGGTGCTTACTCATAATGTTTTCTCAAATGACAACATATTAAAGCAAAGCCTACCTTGTACCTTTCGTCTTGACAAGACGGCTTTTATGTCCAGACTGCCATTAGAATTTTCACACTCTGCTGCTAACAAGTGTTTATGCCGCTGTCAGCAGTGTTTACACCAAAGTGCTGGTGCGAAATGGCTGAAGTGACTTGAAGAAGATTTTGAAGTCTTTATCTGCTTTTAATTAAGAGAAGTTTCTTATTTGGCTCTTCACTTTTAGCAAGTAAAATAATAAACAGTACCTAATTTTCCAAAGACTCAATTCCAATATATTCCCGTATTTCTAATTTTTTGAACAAATTCTACAAGACCCAATGCTTTCTACCTACAGACTTGCATATTTTAATCCAATGCAAAAAATTAAAAAAACCAGGGAAACTAAACTCAAAAACCACACTAAAAAGTTTACTTTCTGCTTGCACAATGGTTTTCAAACAGAAAAACCTTTTTAAGCAAACTTTGCCCTACTTAATTTTCTCATTTTCTTCATTTTTCTGTGATGTACAGTAATTTTGATGCAAATCCCAATTAGTACACTTTCATTAAAGATCATAATTGCTGACATTGTCACCTTAGAACTCTACAGCGTTTCCTTTTTGTGTTCATTTAGAAACCATGTGAATGACCAAGCACCTCTTCCATCTCTATAATGGGAAATGCATGGCCTCATCTTAAGCAAATAAAACATGCTCAATGCTTTACAGTGACTCTTCACTCATTCAGTGAGTCCTGAATTTGCTTTTGGGAGAGAAAGTGGGTTTTATCTTATTTTTTTACCCCAAGTGGGTAAAAAAAAAAGGCTTTCATTACTCACTGAATGCTTATGAAGAGATTTTGCTGGAGCTTAACAGTCACAGCAAAGATTATCATCCACTCAAACAAGTAACTGGGGAGATGGAAGAACACATTGTATTTGGAAGGGAAGCAGAAAGTAGAGTCTATGTCCCAAAAAAAACAGTGGGCTGGAGTGAAGTAAATAAGTTAATGAAGAAAGGAGATCCATCCCAGCCAAGAGGAGAGTTATGAAAGCACAAAGAGCCAAGCTCTGCTCCATACAGATGAAGGCTAAAAGGCCTCACCCAATCTTTAGAGCTAAACAGGATCTGTGATTTTTCTTGATTTACTTTCTAGCTATAAAAAAGGCAAGGAAAAGTGAAATATTTGAATGCCTTACTATTCTTTACTCACTCCACTGGGGATTCCTCTCTTTGAGCTGATTCCTGGAAGTCAGCCAAGGGATCTACACAGTGTCATCGGTTACACTGACACAGCTCGAGTCACACTTGACGCTCTGAAGATCCTGTGATGTGAGATGTTTAGAGGTATAATCTCTACCTAGTGATAAGTCAGTAATGCTCTAGCCTTCGGTTTCCAACCTGTCCAAATATCTGTCTTTAATATGCCTTTGTCCTGAGTGGTTTTATGTTTGTTTGTGTGTATATATATATGTATGTATGTATGTTTCATTATGACAGTTCAAATTTTAGGAACTATTTAAGAATCTATTTAGCTATTAAAATAAAAAACAATTTAGGAAACTGAAAAAAATAATTACAATAGTAAGGGTCATACATACTTCTTCAGGAGTTCAGACTTAGAACTCATGAACATAGTTCATTCTACAGGAAAAATGCTGAAAGGCATTTCTTAAACTTAGAAGGTGCCAGTTTGCTCTGGACAATTGTAGTAGTATCTGGAACCAAGATATACCACGAAAGGGGCTATGGAGCACAGCAGTTCAGTTACAATTCTAAATATTGTTCACTTTTAATTACAGGATTCATCTGAAAAAGAGCCCAGAATACATATAACACAAGCCATTACCCAGGAAGTCTTTCATCCTCTACAAAAACATAACAAAACCAGAAGTTTTGCCACCCGTATTAAAGAGACAGAAGGGACACTTCCAAGACCACAATCCCTTTCTCTGTTCTCCTCTACTCAGTTATACAGTTTCTTTCCTCACCTATGCTATATTTAAAAAGACAGCTTCAAAACTGTAGCCAAGATTTGTTCTGACTAGCTAAACTGATGTAGCTGGGTAATTTGTCTGACGTATTCCTTTTTTACACAGACATCCTTTGGTGGAATATTAAAGACGCACGATCATATAAATGGGTACACTGACAAAAGAAAACATTTTTAGTATTACTGTTTCTTACTTTTTGCCAAATCCGCTCAAGTTGGCCAAGAAAATAAGCTGTTTCACTTTCTGTACTTAGGATGTTACCATTCCCTTGTCTAATAGGGCACAGTGCAAGGGCTCAGAAGACAACTTCTCTTCCTGGCCCTTCCAGATTTCTGCTGGACACCCTGTCCAAGGCTAACTTCCACCACCCTCTGCCTTTGCTTTCCTCTCTGTTGAAAACAGGGAGTAAACAACAACCTCCCTGTAAAGCACTTTGAGGTAGACATCAGTAAGAGCTACAACAGCACTTGGTAATATCGAACACAAATATGCCTTCAGGAAAATGAAAAAAAAAAAAACCAAGAAAGTTGCCATTGTTTTGATTGAAAATGGAGTTGATAGAAAGGAAATGGCTTTGTTTAGCACAGACACGTTGGGCCCAGGTAGCTCTGACACTGCTCGTTTAAATAAAGGCAGGGATTAAAGTCATAAACAATTTTACCTTCAATTTTAGAGAATTGAGTTTTTCCTCCCTTAGATGCTCTCTTAACATCTCTCGGTGAAGCCTCTCCTGTTCCATCGCAAACTCTCCGAGCGTGTATTGGCGCACGCTGTTGTGGCGAGTAGACATTCCCAGCGTGCTTCCCCCTTGGCTGGGAACACTGGTGAAGCCTTGCCTTCTCGTGAAGTAATACACAGTAACACAGTTAAAATGGACATTTTTTGTTCTCTTCCTCTTCTCTCTCTTCAGGATGGAAGAAGCTAGAACAGATGCAGATTACAGTATGAATGATAACGTGTAGTCACATAGCAAATTTGCCACTTGTGTAGTTCCATTTACCTTAACAATACCTGACTACGTACACACTGAGCTTCCAAGGTGTGCAGTCTAAATGGGAAGATAACATTAGAAATATTTACCATATACACAAACCTAGAAGCCATCACAAACTGCTACAGCCATGAACACTATTGTCTACTTTAGAACAGAAATTCTTGGCCAGGACAGATGTGTTTTCCCATAGAAATGTTTGATCTTTTTACCAAGGAAGCACAGAAATCCCAGCAAAAGGAACTTCTTTCACAGTGTCACCTCAAAGACAGTGATCCACTGGCTTGCTCCTCTTCAAAACCCTGCAAACACAACAACGTTGCGTATGACAGCAGGGAGGAGAACAGCGGAGCCAGTCTCTCACAGGTCTACACACACCGTTACTACTCTGTCAGCACGGCTTAGCTGTAGACATCTCCAACCACATCCTTAAAGCATTGGATCGCATTTGCAGAAAAGATTCTTATCTTTTATAATCTAAAATATGAGAAATTAGTGTTAGAAAAACTATAAAGGCAGTACGTTTAGTGTTTCAGACTGTCTCAGAAATTCAGACCGTTGTCATCACAGAATAATACAGGAATAATGCTGATTAGCAATCAGATCCACTTCCTTTTTCTTTACCTTCATCCTTCTTTCTGCTACCATCTACTGAATACAAATATGTGTCTATATATATTATAATTCTAATGTGTAGAATTTTGACAAAAAATTAAATCTCGTCTTTTCTAATTCTTTTCTGATTCCCTTCACACTTGTGCTCAGTTTTTCTTATACACATATGCAGTATCATATGAAATGGATTTGTTTAAAAACAAATGCCAAATTTCAACTGTTAAATATTGTTCTTTTTTTTTTTTTTAAACATTTATTAACTCCTTCCATTTTTGCTAATTTATTGTTTTTTATTGGTAACGGTGGTGAGCCTTTAGAGAAAAAAAAAAAAGAGACAAACAAAGATAAGAGGCACTCCTTGATTTTTAAGATGAGCAGCCTGATTTATTTGATTTATTGCAAAATGGCAATAAGACGTTGAGAATGTAGATAATAAGTCATTGCTTTGCAGTTTACAGGCAGCAGTTGGGCAGGTGTGAATGAGAGACCTAACTGCCAGAATTCAGGCAATAAAATGCTTTAAAAGGTGCCTGACCACTCTTGGAAGACTTGGAACCATTCTATAAAAGCAGTAAGAGCGACATGACGTACACTGCGAATCTAAAATTGGAAGCGCTTGGCCTTCAGCCTTGGTTTCGTAACAGGTCTGGTTTATTGTCACAGCTAAAACACACTTCATTCTCTAATATAATTATATAGTGAAAACTTAATTACCACAAATGTAAAAACCGCAAACTTTTACATGATGTAATTCAGTCCAAAAAATAGCATTATCTACCTACTGTATGAAAACCAAGTATATTAGAAAATACAGTCCTGTAACCAAATTACAGCCAGTATGTCCTACTGACATAATCATGTAACTATTTGGGGCTCAGCAAAACATTGAAATATTAGTATTTTTCCTACATATCAAGAAGCAGCTAAAAGTATGGTTTATTAGATAAATAACATGCACTTCTTCAGATATGCTGCAGGTATGTTAGATTATAAATATCAAACAGATAAATAAGCTCAGGTCCTATATTCATGTACACTGTCTCAGAGAAGGGTGTTCCAAGAAAGGTGTAGGATGTACACAGAGGAATCAAAAGACAAATTCTGTTACATTAGGCATGTTTAAACTTACATTTAAGTTTACGCAATCTCACATCAGCAGAGCCTATCAAAAATATTTGTAGGAAGCTTTTAGTAGGGAAGAGGGTTATTTTGTTAGAAGAATCTAGTTGATAGGGGTGTGTCAATTTTGCATGATATTAAATATTGCTTTAATGTACTGTTCTTTTTCATATATGGCACAGTTTCAAAACAAAACTATCTTTAATAAAACCAATTTTTTAGAGTTTGGAAGATGGGGTAATTTTGATATTGTGACATTCTCTTTCAATTTAGCATAAAAGCAAATACTCTGAGTCAGAACCTTCACTGCCTGTATGCTCTTACACACAGGAAAGTGCATATTAAAAAATCCTGCTCCTGCTGAAGGAGGTATCTAAACCATTCTGGGAGGTATCCAATTTCTGATATAACAGCATTGATGTTATTTGGATCTCAGCTGGATCTTGCCTCTATTTCAGAAGAAATATTGACAGCTACTGAAGGGCAAGCAGCTTTTTTACCAAGTAAAAGAACCAGCCACAAATGGAAGGACAGATAAAACTATAGTAAAATATTAAAGGAAAGAAAAGATAGAAAGTTAATCTTAAAAATACAGATCTATGCTGCATGAGGAAATAGACGGTAATTGTGCCTGTAAATCGCATAAGTTAGCAAATGCCTTTGAATCTTCATCTGTAAACTTCAGTATCTTCCACATAAGGCCTACATTTCTAGTAATTTGTTTTAGACCTTAGCTACAGACCTCCTGACATGGCTGCTCACTGGCAGGAATGCCAAATGCTGCAATAAAAGTGCTTCCAGTCTGTCAATCTCTTTTATCGAAGAGATACTACTTTCGTACTACTTTCTATACATAAAGAAATCAACCTTAAGTTTTATTCACACGCTACACACTAATATTAATAGTTAAATGAAGCTAAACAGAAGACTCTGCGATCTAATTACTTCCAGCTGAAAAAAGAGAATGTCACCTACGATAAAAAGTAGATCACATGAATGAGCTTTTCCACTATGTGGATTTTTGGGGAGGGGTGGAGGTGCCCATGTGTGTGCTGTCAAAATTTAGAACATAAATTTCATACATTGCCATACGTTTATGCCTAAAGGTGGTCAGCAGTCTCTCTCAGTAATACTGTAGTTGTCATGAGCTGTCGTAAAGAACCCATTAATGCATTTCTTCAAGTTTTTATAGTTCTTATCACTTTTAATAATTATCAATGCCACACCATCAAAGTTGTTTCTTTGGGTTTTTTTTTAATATATCACTGACAAAAACAGTGTTAAAATAGAATTAAGCTGAACGTCAAGAAAACGCTGGCATACTGTAACTGCAATACCACCAGCACTATAAATCCAGCACCATAATTTTCTATTATTGTCATAATTGGAACACATGTCCACCTGTCTGGAAGACAGCGTAGGAGCTGATATGCATTTGTTGTAAATGTCATTAAAGTTCATGGTTTTATTTATTAACGTTATAGTTAAGAGTCAGACAAATTATATGATAACCTGTATAAGTAAACAAGCATGTAAACATTCAGAGCCCTCAGATTACACATGATTATTTTTTTTCTGAAACACATCCTATCTTTTGGGTTTGCTTCTGCCTCACCCAAGAGCTCATCATGGGGAAGAGCTAAGGCTCTGTGAGTAACTACATAGTCATCTCTTCTATGTTACTGCTAGCAAGTAGTCAGAATATATTCATATTTGTAATAATGTTGTTTACAAGAACAGATCAGGCAGGAACTGCAAAAGATTACAGGATTTTATTTGATTACCCAAAAAGCAGAGGTTAGAGATGTCAGTGAGAGGACTGGAGAATTGTGACCGCCACAGTAACCAAGGCCACAAAAGGAAGCACAGTCAGCACTGCAAAGGCACTACGTTCTTACTCTGCTATACTTCCTAAAATCTCTGAGCAGAGGGCTGCCTTAATGTGACCTCAAAAAGAAATTATTATCAGATATTGAATGGAAATGTTGAACATTTTCCAACATCAGGGACAAAGTGCTCTATAACTCATTCAGTCCTTTTGCTTCAAGCCAACGAGAACTCAGATTCTCAGACCATCTTATCAAGAGTTGGGGGCATATGTTATTTTGCATGCACTGTACCTTAAATAGTATGTTCAAATTGGTTGTAATTACTGCTAAGGACACTGCTTAACTCAAGACAGAGTAGAAGGACATACAAAATACACATTTTCTGATATATCAGAAAGCAAACATATGCCCAGACAAAATTTACTGACGCTAATCAACTAGTAAGCTCCTTTCGGAAAGAGGGACGCAGATTGCGCAAGGCTTGCATGCCTCTCTGGAGTCAGTTCCAAAAGTATTGCAGGGAAGCAAAAGCTCACAACCTAAAAATTTATCCACAGAGAGCGTAAACACCACACTTCTCCAGAAGAGCTCTAGTAACGGCTTCCTTGCTTGGCCAGTCTCAAAAAAGAATTGACATGCCATCTGCCTGTGTAACAAGTGGTATCAGTGGATGCCACTATCATCTGTTCTGCGCAAAAAGGGCGATATTGACTCCAGGCAGACTCTATGCAGAACTGTGATTTTTTAGCAGCTGCTGGACACACACCGTCAACAGGAACTAGAAGGTGGTTTTTGAAATGAACACCACCATTTTGGGTCCAGCAGTCCCTGGCATGCGAGGATGCCAGAGGGAACAGGAATATTCATCATCACCTAAAACTGTCCTACATGATCTTTAACACATTTATATACTACAAGTCTGATACATTCCATGGAAGGAAAAAAATACTCTTTTCTCGTGTATTTAAAAATTAATACAATTTTTAGTTCTGTGTTTCAAGATTTTATGGAATTAAATATTTTTGACAGATACATAAGTACTGTAATGCATAAAATGTATCAATTATCAGAGGGAAGGATGATACTATTAAGAACATAATTACCGCTACAGAACTACCTCTCAGAAAAGGTCACGGTATCTGAGCAAGGTCTTCAGACATAGATATCTTCAAACAGGACTGTCAGAATTCCTCATCTGAAATAGTATCAATTGCTGAAATTCTGATTTTTAGCATTTGGCATTTGAGTGGCTCAGTTTCCAGGTTTAGCAGAGCGGAGCCCCAGTTAGTAACCTCCTCACGGAGTCAAGTCAGGTCCTGTAGGCTTACTGGCTCCTCGCCGTGCAGAAGCAGCTGCTGCAGCTGCAGGGCTGTATCTGGACGCAGCACAGCCTCAGCCGTGCAGCGCTCGACCCGAGCTAACAGCCACAGCACAGGCCGGCTCCACACAGACCATTTATGGGCAAACTGGCAATTGTCTGTAAACAACGGTGAGGCCAATAGAATGAAAGGAAAACTTTTAATAGCAAACAATTGTTTAACCCAAACACGGTTAACACATCCTGGAAACACACCCCGCTCTTTGTGCTTGCCCTTTTTCTGTCTTTGTTCATCACTTTGTGCCTGCACACATACGCAGCAGGATGTGTTTATTCATCTCTTTCTCAGTTATTAATCACTCTCCCTCATTACAATCCTGTTTATCCACAACAGTTATAATTTATTTCATGACTACATATGATATTTCTGCCATTTTTCTTTATGTACAATCCCTGGCTTATGCACTTCTCTGGCTATTGAACATACAAGGAATCTCTAACGTTTCCAAAATTTAAGAACACCTGTATGGCAAGCCAGAGACCTGCAGAATGGTGCAGTGCCTAAATGCTAGATATCAAGGTTTTTTATTATAGCCCTTCAGTTTTCAATATTTCAGTAAGGTCTTTTTTCAGTCATTGACTGTAGTACAGAATAGAGATAACTGTTCAGCAGTCGTTCAAGAAATTGAGATTTCAGTGCTTTATTCATAAGGCTGCACACCGACATGAAACAAGAAATTCAAGACAACCCTTTTCTACACATTACCACCCCCACCCCTTCAAATTACACAGTTTAAGGCTTGACTCGGTAAGCCCGTTTTACCCAACCTGTGGTTTACTAGACACAGGGAGAACAACCGTCAAAAGATTAAAAATAGAATAAACATACAAACATCACTATGGTTGTTCCCATAGGTGGTAAATTATACACATAGTTGAGGACCATCTCCTGCTTTGGGACACTAAGTAATCACTTTTATTACCATAATTTTTATTAAAATTTCTATTAAAATAATTTTGATTTAAATGATTGCAATTTAAAATGGTAACATCTTATCTATCAAAACAAAAAGTACAATTTTTGTCGCCCAGTGGCTAACGGTAATGCCATACAAGATGGTTTACCAGAAAGACTAAGTATTCCTCAGATATTTTTTTGTAAAAGGTACTTGATCAAGTGCATTAAATAGATTTTTCCAGACACAGTGTGTCCCATATGTCTGTATGGAACAGGAGGCCCTACTAATTCATTTTTCAAAGCTACCCTAAAAATAAAACTTTAAGGTCAAAACTGAAGAAAGTATCAATATAAAAAAAAAATACAGCTATCATGAAAACAACAATAGCCTTAAAAAATAAATCTGTTCTGTAAAATAGCTTCCATGGCTGTTCTTTCTCACTTAGGCTGTCGTGTCGCATAAATCTCTGTCACAATGACGATTAATGGGAGAAGAGCAAATATTACGAATAGCGGTTTGACAATAAAACTTCCCTGTCAGATTAATCCTGGCTAAAGTATGTTGTACAAAGCATTGATCTGTGCTGGAATTCTGTCACCAAACAAACATAGCAAGTGAGGAAATACTTTCTGGGTATGGAAAAAGACTCCTCAATGAAGAAGGTAAGAAAAACGAGAGCCATTCAAGCCATGTGAGGTTAGAGAATAAAGAAGTGCCTTTGTTCATCAATAGTTAATAAAAGAGAATGAAGCAATTTATACAGCAGAAAAGCTTAAACATATGTCTAGAGGAATGTGTGAATAGACAAGGGTGAAGAAACATGTAGCAATACACAGATTTGTAACAAATCAGTGTCAATATTTTTGTAATATATTTTCATATAACTAGAACACTATGGTTAGAGGGTGTCTCCTTAGCGTTGTAGTTATATGGAAGAAAATACCAAGTCCTGCTGCTAAGTTAGTTGCAAATAATGGTTGCCATCACCTTATTCCTACCAACAGGATCATAATGATAAAATTTTTTGTACTTACCTTCTGTATTGCAAATAAAATGTAGTTTTCATTTTATGTATTACTGGGAGACTGAAGAATTTTATTACTAGCTCATTTTCCACAGGTTATTCGAAGCTATGTGTCAGCAGCTCTCTAACTTCTGAAACCCTGTGTCCTTCTTTCCTCTCCCTACGCCATACCAAGGTATTGTCAAAGCACGGAGTGGAAAGCTAGAAGCAGAGGAGTTTCCTACTGACTTCTGCACGTGCGGGTGAGCTGTTTATCTGCTAGTCCTTCCCACCCACGGGGACCAACAGAGCTAGGAAGCCCCCAGCCCTGACAGGCATAGGGGGAAGACACTGGCGGGTGCCACCTGTACCCAACATCCCCAGCCACTGCCTCCTTCCAGAGCTGGTATAAAGTTCTGAAGCTGTTTCTGGTGCCCCTTCCTTCTCCAGCTGCATTTTCTGCTCTCTCCCCCTAGAATAACCTTTATTTACCTATTTGTGAATTTGTGAAAAGTGAAAGACACAACCCCCCCCAAACTCTTTCTGCATTTGAAAAATCCAGGTTTTATCATATTCATTTGTAATATATTTCTTATGTCTTGCTAATAGATGTCATCATGAGCCCATCCAACTCCCAAGAAAAGTAATTTTCTAAAAGGGAAAATCAATATTTGCACTAGCAGTCCAGTGTATCCTTACAAGAACCATCTAAGTCTCATTTGTATATTAATAAATTATAACTGATTAAATAGGCAAGCAACAATAATAATGTGCTGGCAAACTGAAACAAAGTTTTTATTGCTGTCACATATATATAATGTACTATACAGCTGCACTTTTCATTCACCTTTGAAGAGCCTCATTTTGCTCTCTGGGCAGTGGAGCTACCGCCGTGTGAAACCTGTGAAAGACAGAGCACTTCCTTCTGTGTGTTTAGCAGCCAAAATGGAATCCAACCCCTCCCCCCCCCACAGGAAGAGATCCCACTGTGGCTGTATTCGTCTATAAAATGCAAAGTCTGCTTCCTAATTTTATAAAATTCTGATAGAAATGACATATTAAGCCCATCATGTTTTTCAAACATTTTTTACTAACAAAACGGGTAGTTCTCTGATTATGAAACATAAATAATCTCAGTTCTGGCTGAACTCCAAGACATAAGCACTTTCTTCTGCTGTCTCAGCTATTCTCCTGATGTCAAAGACACATTACAATAAATTTGAACCATATGGCTACCCGGCAGATTACTAGCACTCTTGCATCAATGAGGGCAAAGCAATTCATTGTCAGCAGCGCAGAAATATCTTAGGCACATGAAAATTTCAAAAGGCTGGAAAAAACGTGTATGAAGCAGCCTTTTGGATTAAAGCTCTATCTTAGACCAGAGGAAATGCTGCTTTTCTTATACTCTACTACCCATTTGTCTATTTTTTACATACTCTTAGTGCCACATAAACCACTATGGCAAGAAGGATTAAGACCATTCTCCACCTGCTTCATGACTTTCCCACGCAGTGTTTCATCAAGTTTAACACCACAGAACAGCAAAGCCTAATCCATCATGGTAATCCAGGTCAGAACATCACTGATAAAAGCCAGCTCGCTTCGCAGTCTTCATAGGAAACAAAAACTTGGGTAAAGGTCATGTTCCAGACGTTGCTTCTACCTCTGTCTCCTACCTCTCCTTCTATCCCACTGCTTCCCAAAAGATATTTTTCAAATAGTCTCCATATGCTACATTTAAAAATTTTAAACTCTTAATGATGAAACATTTTTCCTACATGCTGGAAGTCCACATTAAGAGGAAATGCTGGGACATACAACACACCCTCCCAAACAAACATGGGCTTGAGGGCAGGGAGGTATTTTCTGAAATAAATTCGAACCTGGAAGTCTTGAAGGGAACTGCATACTCAGAAAGGTGTAAGTTGAGTAGGGGAAATCAGACAGGGCAGGGACAATGCTGAGGAACAGCAACACGTACCCTAACAGTTTTTCACTGCTCCATTCTTCGGGTACCTTCCTCTCGAGTAAAGCCAGAGCCAAATTCACCTCTCAGGAAGGGCTCGATGGGAACGCTTGCCTAATGCTACATTTATTTATGTCACATTCGAAAAGGGTTTTGAAAAACACTAGCTCATAGACGAGTTTGACACGAATAGGAGAAGTTTTTCATTCATACTTTAGTTAAACATTTTACCTCACTGTCAGAGTTTTGTCTAAAATCTCACAGAAATGTTAAATTCTTGGGATGCATGCTAAAAGCTGGAATTTTACTTCTAAAATTTCAGTGAAAGCTTTAAGTTTACTTCCTCAGCACTTTCTATCTCCAGAACACTTTTCTGTGACATTCATCAGATTAGTCCAGTTTCTCCATTCTGCAAATATAATCAGCCTGCGGGGAGAATGGGAGACACCTAACTGCTCTCTGCCTCACCAGTTACTCCACACGCCAGCTGCTGTTTTGTAGATGATTGTTTCTGACCTTGTCTCCAGTTTGGAATGGTGTGAGGAGAAAAGCCGCTACTGTGAATCCTTGCAGGAACACCCATGCTAACAACTGTATTTGCTGGACTCTTCTAAGACACTACAGGCAATTCTTTGTCCCATCTTATGGATGACTTCTGTGAATAGCCATTTGATAGAAACACAAATCCCCATTTAGCTGTCCGTGACTTTGCATTTGCAAACATATTTTGCATATCTCTCACAAATATCTTCAATTAAAAAAAATTGATTATACGTTATCTAAGCCAACAAAAACACCACGTAAGGCAAAAAACCTATACGAAATGCACTAATTTATAGGAGAAAACGTCAAAAATATAGAAATTATTGCACAAATCCTTCTAGAAACCTGTGGGAGTCTGCCTCCTAACCCCTCTCTACATTTTTTTAAAAAACTCCCTCTACAAAAGTTGTTATTCCAGATGAAAGACAGCAGGCAAGATCCTGTCATGGCATACCCTGCCCTGTCATTCTGTATGAGTGTTTAAGCAAAGACATTGCAATACATTTCACTGAATTTCTTTGCATTTCTTGGTTTTTACTGCCCGGATGAGCTGACTTATTTAAAAATCAAAAATGAGAATCTCTCAACCTGTTTGCATTTCACAATGTGAGTTAACAAATAATGACAAAAATGTATTCCTCATTAACAAGGAAATCCCAAGCCTGTTTGCAGGCAGTATAAATAATTGCAAGATGCCATGAAAAAAGACCGCCTGCATTTAGCTACACCTTCTAAGTGTTTTCCCACAATAAGCCAGCTTCACCACTTTAACTCATTTAGATTTCTAGAATTAACCAGCAATTAATCATCCAGCTTAAGCTCACAGAATATTCAAAAACAGCACTTTTAAGGGCCTACGGAATGGAGTGCAATGGAGATGTATTTTCAAATTCCTTATCTTTAATGGTAAAATCGAAAGATGGCGAGCGCATTTAGCGACCTAAGGGTTTTCTCAGAACCCTTACTGACCAGCAACATTCACAATGACCCTAAGGCATCCAATACTCTTAAAGACAGTACCTTAATTAGCAGAATGACAGGACCTATGATTATGGCTGGCTGCAGGATCACCTTGCTAATGACAGTGATAATGTCAATGGCAAGATACAGATAACTGATGGAGGATATCAACTAGACTGTGTGATGGTTCTACCTCCTGTTGATCACCCTGTCAGATGAGCTGGTGCTGGAGATTTCACCTGCCTCTGCAGGTGAAGAAGAGAAGCCTCTGCAATAAAGGCATTACTCTGAAAGTTTCAGCTACACTGCACTGAAGCTGCAAAGGCAGAGGAAAGCAGCAGCTCCTCAAAATATGTTTTTTAAGAGATGCATCTCTGATTAAAGTGGTATGGGGAGCTTTTACCAGCATCAAAGTGCAGAACACAGGACTTAATGAGGTCTTCCCACATCTTTCAATTGCAAGCAATTCTGCTACTTAAACTTGGATATTTTTCTTTATCAGAAAAATAGATCAAGCATTTAGGGGCAGGTACCTCCACAAGGCAGGAAGAATCCCCCACACCTGAGCTGAAGCGTGGAACACAGAGTCGCTCAGCACACATAAGCGCAGGAACTGTCAGGGCATTGTACTGACATCCTGAACAGCAATTCCAAAGACAATGTGCTGTGGAGCTGATGAAACAGAGCAGCGGGGTGCCCTAGCTCAACAGGGCAATTTAAAGGAGCTGAAATGGCATTCAGCGTGCTCCTGCCCTGTATTCCATGTACATCTAAGGAAAAAGGAAAAAAATATTCTTAGTCCTGACTAATAGTGTATACACATGCTTAGACTGCTACTTGAAGATGAACACCCCTCTTTCTGATACGGAGGAGGGGCCAAGAAATGGGACAGGTACGTGGACTGGTTAGCGATATGCTTGGGCATCCATTAAGGTAAACCTGCAGTGTGACTAATGGCCTGCTGAATCAAACTGAAATGACCTCAGTAGACTGCACATGGGTTGGGGCGATCCCAAGCACAAATACAGGCTGGGCAGAGAATGGATTGAGAGCAGCCCCGAGGAGAAGGACTTGGGGCTGTTGGTTGACGAAAAGCTCAATATGACCTGCCAATGTGTGTCTGCAGCCCAGAAAGCCAACCGCATCCTGGGCTGCATCACAAGAAGCATGGCCAGCAGGTCGAGGGAGGTGATTCTGCCCCTCTACTCCATTCTCATGAGACCCCACCTGGAGAACTGTGTCCAGCCCCGGAGCCCCCAACATAAGAAGGATGTGGACCTGTTGGAGCAAGTCCAGAGGAGGGCCATGATGATCCGAGGGCTGGAGCACCTCTCCTATGAGGACAGGCTGAGAAGGTTGGATTTGTTCAGCCTGGACAAAAGAAGGCTCTGGGGAGACCTTATAGCAGATTTCCAGTATCTGAAGGGCACCTACAAGAAAGCTGGAGAGGCACTTTTTACAAGGGTGTGCAGTGATAGGATAAGGGGTAATGGCTTCAAACTGGAAGAAAGTATATTTACATTAGGTATCAGGAAGAAATTTTTTTTCATTATGAGGGCATGAGACGCTGGAACAGGTTGCCCAAGGAAGTTGCAGATGCCCCATCCCTGGAAATGTTCAAGGCCAGGCTGGGTGAGGCTTTGAGCAACCTGGTCTGGCGGGATGCGTCCCTGCCCATGGCAGTGGGGTTGGACTAGATGATCTTCAAGGTCCCTTCCAACTCTAACCATTCTATGATGACTGAGAAAAGTAAGTAAAAAAGATGGTATATCTGCCAGAGGTAATGAAGGCACTCCACCACCATTTGAGAAGAGATTTTAAAATGTGCAGATGTGTATATACACACATACCTGACCAAGAAAATACTACATTTATTTATCTTTTGGTTATGAACCTGGTAACAGTTGTCTATGATTTATGGACTGTAATTTGATTTCCTGACTCAGAAAAAGATGCTTTGGGATCTAGCATCTAAAGGGTAGGGATTTTTCTGTTGTTGCTGTCTTGTTTTATTTAAATGGATATATTGTTAAAGAAACTCTGTACTTATCCCTGTGTAGTAGTCACAATGGATAGCACTTAGGGATGTCTCAGTCATGTTTTTTCTGCCATCACACTACAGGGTTAATTGTTGGGATCAAAGCTATCTTCTGGTGGTTGTGCCCCACCTGAATGATCCACAGCAGCTGTGTGCCTCATTTAGCTGGCAGGTTAAACTGACCTTAAGGGTAATGGAGCAGGATATCTGAAAGGTTCTTGTTTATCTGACCCAATACATATTGTTTCAAGGGTTGTGTAAATACTGAGATGCATCAGCTATTCTAGATAGATTTATATGCAAACTGCCTGCTTGCTGAAGCACTGAAAGAGTTGTAGCTGCATGTGATTAAAAAATTACCTCTTTGTCAGGTCAATTAGAAAGGAAAATAAGGCTTAGAGGACCAAGTTAGGCTTTTTTTAAAAGCTCAGTTAAAGAATTAACATATAGATCTTGGTCCTGACTGCAAGTCACCCACAACCTGCACATTTCCAGTGAGTAAAAGAAAGTTTATACTGAACTTCAGATTTACTTATATGGAAATGGACCATAAGGAATACAGTACACAGGATCTGACAGTGTCTCACAAAGTAGAAAAGAAAATGGTGCAAAGTGTCAGGAAATAGCTTAGAAAGATAACCTCCATCAAGGAGCTACTCAGGCTTGTAACAGAGGCAAGGAATCCGGCCAGCCTTTCTTCTGCACTGGCTCTTTTCAGTCTGTTTACTGACTAAGTCTCACAGAACTCTTCCTTGCCATATGCCGTTAAAAGTACAGATTCAAATATTCAATGTAGGAAAGCTTTTATATTTTGGGAGATGAATGTGTTTAAAGAATGAACAAAACACCTTTCAGTGTACACTGTTAACAGTTCCGTTATTGTACAACACATCTGCATGTAGTGTTCAAGTGAGCATCACTTAGTAGCTCTGTAAGACACCTGTATTCATGAGACATGAACATTGACAATTTGCACATATTCTGCTTTGACAATACAAGACCAAGTACCTCAGTAGGATCGGTTAATTTTTTATCACTTCCTAGAACTCAAACTAAGCTTTTTCAAATAATATTGTTTAAAAAATGTAAACATCTTTTAAAAAAAACAAAAATCTAAGTACAATCAAAGAAAAGTGCTCCTGCCCTGAAGAGCATCCAACATCACACACACAAGTGATGTCAACCAACTAATATAAACCAAAATGAAAACAAATCCTGTGTGCATAAAAATTTCACCAATTGTCCAATTAAAACATTCTTTCCAGAATTGAGGCACATGAAGACTCAAGAAAACGTGAGAAGAATAAAACAAAATAAAAATCTAATCTCAACAAAACCCCCGTTTTTTCTAGAGGTAGTCAGTTATCAAGTTAAAAACATCTTTCAGCATTTGTCAAGTATCTTTACTCCTTTACGTTGATTTTAAATATAAACATGACTAATTTTTATTGCAAACACAAATTAACTTTTACTATCATACACATCATCACCAAGACTCGCCTTTTTAGTGCAGAGTTGCTCTTATATATAGCAGATGTGCCTAAGGCTAGCTAAGTGATTTTTCTAACACTGGTAGATGTTGATTGTGCAAACATAAGTAACTGATATGCTTTAATATTAAGAAAGAAGAAGAAGGTGCAAAATCTCACTTGCAGCATTTTAACAATAAATTAACAAAATCTGACTTCCCCATCAGATGCAACATGGAGTGTCCTTGGCAAAGTTACAAAACAACGAGGCACACTGCAAGAGAGTCTGCATGCAAGATGCAAGTAACTAGGTAGGGATAAAACCACCTTTCCATTCTGTACTTCATCTGAGCATCAACCTCCTCTATTTTCTTAACAAAAAAATATCACCTTTATCAAGCTCCTGCAAGTACACTATATTACAGTAAGAGCAAAGCAGACTATTAGACACTGAAAGATGTCATATTCCAGTGGCATAGAAACTAGTCTCCAAAACTCTTGTCCTTGAGGACCTTGAGATTTGCCTATTCAAATGCAGCACCAAGGCCACCTGTTCAGTTATTTTCTTTCCAAACTGGCATTATATAATACTGAGATTACTGCATCTATATTAAAGACAATACTTTTTTAAAAGTAGTATCAATGCACATGCAAACAATTTATTCTATTTCCATATCACCAACTGATATATATGTATTTCAAAAAAAGTAATATGTACAATTTCTATATATGTGTGTGTGAGTGCACACACATGTAAACATTTATTACTCTAGCCACAAATATCTCAATTATACGGATCATTAATCATAACCCTGAAATACTATCGTTTCCCTTACAGATTTTATTCAAAAACTAAATTATTTATTGTGTCAACTACAATCAAAGCTCATTGTTACATGCATGTATTATAACTTCCAAGTTTCTCCCCTAGACTCCTTCTTTGTATTATCTGTGTATTGACAATAAAATTGCTGTCTCCTATGTGGATGGCAATGACTGTTTGATGTAAAAGAACTGCTTTCAGTCTATGATGAATAATCAGCTAAGTCCTTAAACAGATGCAAAAGTTAAAAGATTAGCCTGCAGATAATATTGTCACCAAGCTATTTCTTAATACTATAAAAGAGATTTACTGGGTCACTTACTCTTTTGTGGCATTTCAATAAAACAGGTCCCCTGCTAGTACTGCATCTTAAATATAACATACCACATCCAGATTGCCCCATGTAAACACATTTGAAAAGTTGTGCCTGTGTAACCCTTTGAACAGGAGTGTTCCATACCAGAGCCAAGAGGATTCAGACCCTCACATCCAAACCCTCGCTCAAACTGCACAGCAGCATTTGGTAGACAAATCATAGAATCATAGAATGGTTTAGGTTGGACAGGACCTTGAAGATCATCTAGTCCAACCCCCCTGCCATAGAACATTCCTATCACATTCTACAAACATGATTTCTAGGCACAATCTAAACCACAGAGTTATAAGGATCACATAGTGTGTGGGCAGTGATGAGGAGCCCTACCTACTCCTTGGCCCACAGTCTTAAGAAAACAGCCTTATAACCACTAACTCCAGTGGGGAGATCTATATGCAACAGAGTTGAAACAGGCAAAGCCCTGCTTTTTAAAACCTGCAGTTCACTATTAAAACAGCATAACCACGTAAAACAAGTATCATAAACTACAAATATAAACCATAAATTCATTCTTCCTAGATATATATGCTGCATATATAGCCTTGCTAAATTAAAACCAAGTTCTTATCTTTACACAAAACCATTGCTGAGTACAGAGATACCCTCCCCTATGTGAAGAACAGAAAGTATTGTAATAATGTGTCCCGTACACAATGTTCTTCAATTCCAAATAAAAGAAAGCTTAATACTTTCTTTGGAGAAGAACTCTCACCAATACAATACTGCAAATAGCTGACAGCTGCACTACGCTTATGTAAGGAAAATAAACAAACTTACCTAAGGCGCATTCCCTACAGTACCTGTTTGAAATACCTTAAGCACAACTCCCAACACTAACTACAAACGGCTACATAATTCAAATAGTAAACAGGTAAGGACTTCCAAGTGATTTCAAATTTTTACAATGACAAATAGTGTTACATAGTTTGCTAAGTCATTATGAGCAAGTCACAAACTGAACACCATAGAGAGTCCATTTTATCATCTGTTCAATTTAAAATCATCGTGTTTATCTAACCATAAAATTTAATTTATTTTGAGGAACAGGAAGAATTCTTTAGATACACCACTTCAGTACTTACGGGTAAAATGATTAGAAGTGGATGGATTGACACTATCACCACTGTCAGCACTTTCACTGCTAGAAATGTCATCATCTGATTCCCGCACAGAGGAACAAGGTGAGGAGCCATCAACTTCTTCAAACTTCCTCTTTAAAATTCCACTCATCGCTGCAATGCTGTCACATGCACCTGTAACAGGAACAGAGGCAATGAGGCACTGAAACATCCAACTGCAGAATATGCAGTCATAATCTCCAAAGTAATTTTTACTTAGAAATATCAATAAGCTGCCACTTCTGGTCTTGAATAACCATTTAGTATGAAATTAAATATAATTAATTAGAAGACAGTGAAGCCATAGGAAAGAAAAAAACACATCAAAAGTCATACTCTAACTTGACGTTTATGGAGATGATTATATTGCTATAATAATGTGTAACAGATTGCTTTCGGGAAGCATTTTTCCCATTTTGATGTCGATAGCATCCCCTATTTCTTGATTATATTTTGAAATTTCAAACAAGGAAAAAATGGGAGTTTCTTTTCAAACACCCTCACTTGGTCTCCCCCTTGGCTGCCGCAGGAGGAAGAAATGTTCACAATCAGGGATGAAATCAAGTAAGAAGAAATCACTCTGAACACTACAGTTCCCATTACCAAACATATGTGATCTAATTAGTGTCAACGTCACCCCTGTAAGAAATCCATCTGATAATTCCAATATTATGAACAGATAAAAGACAATGAAGTCACAAAGACTGTATAACAACTTAGTGCTCAATAAATGCCTGGAATTCAGAAATTCCTCACTCCAGTCAGAGACACCAATTGCCTCCAAAACGCTCTCCTTCCCACATTAAGAAATGAGATGCCTAATATACTCCTGAGGTTGAGTAGAAGATTATAAAGCAAAGTATTCAACCAGAAATTTAGCAGCAGAGGTAGAAATATAACATGAATTGCACGTAATTAAGGAGAAAGTGTACCCGTAACTAACTGAGGAGAGATCAAGGACAGCTGGAGCTTGCTCAGAGGACACGCAGCTGCCACCACGCCGCCCGCAGCACTGCAGAGGCAAGCAGTGCTGATAACTTATCCAGGCAAAAAGTTTGTCTAGGATTGATGACATGCTAGACTCACTGAGTAGGACACACAACCTAGCACTACCGACTTACCACAGAGTTCTGTCAAACCACACTGAAAGCAAAAAAAAAAAAAAAAAAAATTGCATTCCTCACTGAAAAAGAACTTTTTACATCCCTGCAGCTACCTTTAGGACTCATTAATTGCGAGCCAGCTGCATTCTGGTCCACCCAGAAAGTTGGACTAGATAACCTCCAGAGCCCCCTCCCGACCAACATTTCTATGTTTAAAAAAAAAAAAAGTAATAATAATCTGTCAGGAAGCTAACATATGCTGGCCTAAATGACTACTAGTAAGTGAGACAAGGTTAAGGCAGAGACTCCAGTACTGGCCCTACTGTTTCACAATTAGCACATTTCAGAGTTTTGGCCCAGGCCACCTCACGCTCTCCTGGATAACGCAGGATGAAGCAGGTGCCAGAACCATTCCCAGCAGGCAGGCTGGATGAGGGCACTGGGGTTTTGGCAGAGGGCTGACAGCTTAGCCACTGCGGATAAGAACAGTACCCTGCCACTTGGCAGCAGAAGCTAGAGAACACTGTCCTTAGCCTGCACCTTTTTTATCTTTTTAATTAATATAGAGGTAGCCTCAGTGATGCAGCTGCTATGTTCTGACCCTGTAACACAGCACTTCAGTAGATCCTCTGGTATCTTTGCTCACACTTGGTTTAGTACCAAGTATTTTCAATGTCTCCTATGCATCCTATAGCTCTCTTCAAGCCCCAGCAGCAGTTTCCTTCCTGGAAAAAACAAAGCGACAGTGTGAAGAGGTTCGCAACCATCTTTTGGCTTTAAATGAAGCTAGAACAGGATAAGGGTGGGTATATGAAGCTGAGGGCTAAAAAAAAAAAATAAAAATAAATTGATAGGCTCACTAGGTCAGAGCCTCTAGGACTAATTCAAAATCACAATTCAGCAAACATTGAAGTCTGTCTACAGGAAATCCTAGGACTGAGGTGGCAAGAATCTCATGGTTTCATCCCAGTGCAACAGAAAGTTAGTTCTAATTACGTGTTTTGCTTTGCTGACAAAGCATTTTACGTTGTCTGCCAGCTCCTAAGCACAGCAGGAGGGAGTTATGGGCAGGTTTAAACTTGCCTTTGTAAGTCAAAACTAGAAATTACAGATACATTATACAACATTTTTATGATATTATTTAATTACAAGGACTAGAACAGAAGTTTTATAATAAGGGAGTTCATTCACCTCTTAGGAAGCAAAAGCTCTGAGAAGCACATACACGATTGCACCAAGTTTAATATCCTGTTCCCAGCAGTAGTCAGTATTTAACGCTTCAGTGGAAAGCAATGGGATGAGAAATCCAGCCACAACCACTGCAGATACATGGCTCTGCTTCCTCATCCTTGCAGTCAATTTCCCCTAAGCATAAGGCTGGAACGTTGCTATACGACAGCGTACAGCCTCTTATAAATTCACTTGACTTGCTCTCCTGAGGCAACAAGTTTCATATTAGTTTACCGGGGGAAAAAGCCCACAACAAAAGACGTTTCCCAAAACTATAGCCACAGACCCTTCAAAATCACAGCAGTTTCAGTCTTTATGATGTTTTGGACAGTAAACAGCAGCAGAAGCACGCCAGTGTCTAGCAGCACGCTGTACTAGACAGAACTCCACACATACCGGCACTCCCCGCAATGTGGAAATAGCTGAAGAAATGTCACCGAGATCTTCTTGCTGTTTTATAGTGGTATTTCTGTTTCAATCCCCAATAACGATTATCTTACAAGGGAGGTGCAGTGCATCTGCTGATCCTGTCCGGAATTCGGAAATGCTTGCATAGCTGGGGGGCTATGCAGGGAGGGAATGGCGATGGAGATGCAAATGGAACTGCAGCATCAAGTTACTCATCCCAAAGCTGAGTCTGTCCGACTGCTTCAGTTGCCGGAAAGCACCCGGCATGTTACTGCCCACACTCCCAAACTCACAGCTGTGCAGCCCTCAGCAGCCTGCCTCTGGGGAAGTCCCCAACGCAGCACAGCCTCCTGCTGACACTATTGCGCTTTTAACATGGTAACTAAAGTGTTCATCAGTTAGAACAAGGAAGAGAAAGTGGGCAAAAAACTGTGCAGGTCTGAAAACACTTGTGCACTCAGTCACTGTTCCAACAAATTCTTCCCAATTCTGAGTTAACGATTCCCAGAACAAGACATGGATTCCCATCAGAAGGTATCCAGCTCTTGACAGTAACATACAGGGAGCACTGGTCCCTGATACAGTTATCTTGAATCTGCTCTGGGAACTGGTGCCAGATTCCCTAGGGCTGGAAAACAAAGGCAGAGGGTCTTGACAGGTACACATTACAACGCAACACAGTACGGCCACCACCAGTTACACCTGCTCAGTCTACCCCCTGCAAGGGCACAGGGGCACACAAATGGCTGACTACTGCCTATTGACTGAGAAACAGCTGCTTTCAATTGAGAAACCAGTAACTTTTAAATGACTCCAGTGCCCTTGTCTTTGACCGCTCCTCTGATCAAAACCCCTTTCCTAGAAGGCTCTGCCCATCTGTCACCAAACTGTCACCTTCAAAGGCATATGAGTTTTTTCAGGGTCTCACTTTCTCACTTTGAAGTTCCCTTAGCATAAAGGCCGCTTCTGCGCGTACCCAGAAGTTACAGAGATTTGAGATGCCTGAATAACTTCATGTGCAGGTCTCCCTGGGAGCCAGAAACTTGGTGTTCTTCCAAGCAAGGTGTCTAGGAACAAAAGGAAAACGGAGCACGAGTGCAGTGCATGTTGAGAAGGAAAAGGGACGGAAAGGTTGGGCCATGCCCAAAACCGTGAGTGATTGTTTATGTACCTGAAGGCTGGTAAATACAGTACGGCACTTGGCATGCTACCTGTGCGCACTCCCTTTGGACTATGAATCTTGGCATTATTTTCTATACAGTGAAACGGTCTCCACCCAAGCAGAGGACTAGGGTGCTCTCCACTAAGCTATAGCTTAAAGGCAGCAATTACTAAACAACAAATTCAGCTCTCGAGCGTCCTGGTGAGTTCCTTCGCTGTTAAACTACTGTGTAAATTACAGGAAACCCATTCAGCAGCAGATCTTTACAAGAAAGATGCTTTGAGAGAAAGAGTGACCTATGCTCTGTTCTCTGGACTGTGACTGTGGAGCACAGGGAGCTTCGATAGCAAACAGCTGAGCTGCAGTTCCACGCTTGAAGGGTAACCACCCGGATACTGGGGATTAAAACATTTAACTCTCAAGCATCTAACCTCTAATTGCCTTGCTTCTTACTTCATTAAGGGGATGTGACTTAGGGATTAATCCTGAAATCTTACTCAGATGTAAAACACCTGCAAGTCCTCAATGACCACTGCCTAGCCTTACTAGATNAAAAAAAAAAAAAAAAGAGTAGTTCAGCTCAAAGAGAGTCGTTGGAAGGACAGGGTATTTTACAGCCATCTCAACGCTGCTAGGGAACACACGCTCCTCCCTACAGTATGTTGCTGGACCTCCACATCAGTGCATGAGCTCTGCTGGCACTGTAATTTTGCCTGGTCTTCAAACACAATGGGATTCTGATCAATTCTAAAACACTTTAAAAGGAAATGTTTGAAAAACAAAGCAGATACATTAAATAATAGGATCTCTGGGGGAATGATAGCTTGGCTTGTTCATTTTCAAAATTCTTTTTCTGAACATTGATCCTTCTCCCCTTCAATAAAAGGCAATTGGATTCCTTTAATTTATCTTCAGGCCACCTTAAAATCAACTCGGCTCTCTTTAACACCCTTAATTGCGTCTTTAAAACAGTATGTTTGCATATCACAGCTAAAATAGTGTCAAGATTACTATTTAAATATTTAGACAGAACTTCCCTATCAGGAAATATACCTTATACTACACAATGCTTGCTTTAACTGAGAAAGCATTAACACTTGGAATTAGAGTGATACAGTATTTCATTATAGCCTACACGCTTTATTTCAAAAATATTTCCAGCCATTGTGACTTCAAACGCGGAGGAAGTGAAGTGTAAGTGTCAACAATGAGACTGCCAAGGGGATGGTCAAAAGAAATGGCTACAACAATTTAAATGGCTAAATAAATATAGGCTAAAAGTCAAGTCAAGGGTAAAGATATAAATTCATACTGCCTCTGGCAGGAATCAATTATGCTGGCTACTCTGACCTCTAAATATGTTCTTCTGGAAAGGGGAACATGAAGAGCTTGCTCTTATTCTCTCACTTTTTACCCATTTTCTCTCATCTCATTTGCAGGTTTCGTATGTACCTTCACGTATGTTTAAACTTTGCAAAAATATTTAAAAAGTGAAAAGAGACAAAGTGGTTTATCTGTGCTAAAAAATAATAATAATTAAAAGAAATCTTTCAACTACAGTGGCTGAAAAGCACTCTCACTCCCAAGAACTTTAAGGAAAATACAGAATTTTTAGTGGAAACATCTCTCAGATGTCAAAGGTGTGAATGAACATGTACAAATTTGCCTAAATTAGTCAGTTTTTGAGAATGTCGATAAGGACTGAATAAGAGCACAATAGAAGAGGTAAAATTGGAGACAGAAAAATTGAAGGCTTAAGTAAACGGTTATAAAAAACCTCCTTTCCTACAGGAGTTGGACTCTGATCCCAAAACAGTGAATTTCAAGTTTCCTTCACTGTTTAAGACAAATATAAATGAAATAGCAAAGCCATGAGCTGTCATGATCACTGAGGCGAGTTATAAAGGAGAAGGTTAAACAAAGCAGATATAAAAAAATACAGGCATCCTTGAAGCAGAGTGTTACAATGCAGCAGGTATTCATCTGTGCTATGTATCTGAACATATAGCTAAGGATTTGTACTAGCTCAGCTCACTTCGAACAAGCCAGCACAACCAGCAGAAGCAGATCAGTTGTACTAATATACCCAGCTTCTCAGCAGAACTCATTTGTGAAGCAGCCCTAATACAGTTAGACCACTTGCAGTACTCTTGTGAAATATATTCTTAGCTTCAACAGCCATCTCTGAAGTGTAAATATACATTGCTTTGGATATCAAAACAAATACAGAGTAAAGGGTCATATGATTGCAAAAATTATGCTATTTGCCAATTATTCATTGCTTAGCTCTGGATATTTTGTTGCTCTAACACAGGTTTTCTTTTGTCACACACTGGTAAACTTGAATTATGTATACATGTTTAATGTAGGTGTTTAATATTCCTTAACAAATATTGTTAATAAGAATTCATCACATAGGTAGCATGAAAAAAAGGTCTTAGCTTATTATGCACCAAATCCTGAGATATTAAAGAACTGTCTGTGCACAGCCAGCAGCCATTTGCGTTTTAGTATTGCTGCAGCGTTATACAATAGGCATGCTCAGCACGTTCCCTAATGGAGACCGTTTCAACTTTCCTCTCCCTAATTCAGCGTTCAAATTCCAGCTTGGCGAATGATTTTGTCCAACCCAATGCCTTTGTCTTATCACATCCACCCAAGAAAAGGCACAGCTGCAGGAATACCTTCTCCTATGCCTGTGCAGGCACTGACACAGATCTAGGAGCTCCAGGAGCCCCCAGATTCTCAGTGAGGGAGAACACAGAAACTGGTGTGGAGCGCCTGATACTACAATAGTCAGATCATGTTCTTCCAACTTCAATAACAAGTCATTTAAAACTTACAGTATGAGCTTGGTTCTTTGCATCTCACAACTTCCAAGCAACCAATCAAAAGATTTGGGGTTGATGGGCTTTTTATTTTTTCCTTTTTCTTTTCTCTTTTTTTTTATACACCAAAACCATAAAAATCTCCTGTAACATCTTGGTTTTGTCTTTGTAATAAATGTTAAAATTAGAAAGAACATCACTAACCCAATTCTCTAATACCCTCACAGAGCTGTGTGCACTTTTAAGACACCAAATAAATATCTGGCACGGCTATTAGTAGCAACTTGGTGATAGACTGGATTCTCTGGTAGCCCAAATCACTTCTTGAAGAGGTTACTCTGTAGCTTTTTTCAAATGGGAAGCTGAAAGATAACAGTAGAAACTAAACAGCAGTTCAAAAATATCAGAAAACCTATTTTTTTTCTTTAGCAGAAATATTTGAGGAAACTATTGTAGGAAACAGGCCCCTATAAACAAAAACAATTTTGGTCAGTAGGAGCCAACATTCAATTGCCACCAATGAAGTGAACATAGCTCCATGGCATGAGAGTAAAATCATGACTTCATTCAAGGCTTGGCCTCAAATGAAGCCAAAATTAGTAAAAAGATGTTTAAGTGCATCTTTCTCCCTGGAGAATAGAGTCAATAAAACTATTCGTACTGGAAAATATAAATTATTAATATCTACTGGAAGGCTGTGATGTTTTGAAACTACTATCTTCAAAAATAGCTTTATAGCTATAATAATTCAAGCTTTCTGTCTAAATCAAGGACAATGCACAACCAACATATAACGTTAAAACCTGCAGGTTTAATGCACACCCAGGACAGTCCTCAATAGGCTTTCAGACCCACAAAAAATAACACTTAAAAATAGAAGAAGTAAAATTAATATTTGTTTCTATTATTAGCTTTTTGACTTTTCACCATACATGGTGTACCTATTCAACCAGGAAAATCAATATGTTTGTTTAAAAAACACTAAAGATTTTTAGCAATAATTATTTCAACAATAAACACTGATGCAGGAAACTCACCAAAAACAACCGCCCCCAAAACCTATCATGCACAACAAATTACTGAATGCAGGAAACAGTGAACTTATACAACACAACAACTGATAAGATTCCTCCTGCCACTGACACATATGTAGAGTGTTGACAATTCACCTTGTCTTCTAAGAACAGTGCAAGGTAAAAACAAGCTACTCCCTTATCAGCTAGAAAATACAAGTAGAATTTCATTTCAAGTTTACAAAAAAATATTCTAAGAAATGAATGGAAATTGATTCTTTATAGATTTGTGTCTTCTGGATGGGATTACCTGAGGCACAGTAGGGGTCTGGTTCACTGATGGTCTTCCCCAGGGTCGTGGTGTTTAATGCTTTCCTCTATGTGGTTACTTTGATAATCAGGGATTTAGTCATTGTGCAATTATTTTTTTTCACTGCTGTGAACTAACAGTCTCTCTCTTTTCCATCTCACCACCCATTTGCACAATACTTGAAGAAGATCTACTACTTCTCTTTCAAGCTCAGCTGAAATGAGGTAACGGGTTAAAAAAAATAATAAGGAAAATATGATAGATATATCAGACAATATGATAATCATAGAGAAAGCATAACTGCATAAGCCTAATTTCCTTAAGAAATCTGTCAAAAACATCAGCTATACTAATATTTCAAATTCCCAAATTTAGCGACCACAGTATCATAGAATGAGATGGTTGATTTCTATGAAGAGGGACAAAATACGTGTACCAAGTCATTTCTCTGTAAGCCAGTAGTCGTCTCAGTGATTTCAATAACTAACCTCAAAAAGGTAGGATATTTAAAGTGCATATTCAATTACCGCCAGTCTTTCCAATAATAACTTCATCCTTTTGGCCAGCAAGAATTACTCACACATAGGTCCTTACTCACCTGGTGCATGCGTACCTTTGTATACTCGACACAAAGACATATGAAGGAAGGGTACATGGTGTTATCACAGCATGAATGCATACAGCTACAGACCGCAATAAGCCTGACTATTCTATGACTCTATGACCTAAAATTAGATTCCGATTGTGTTAAAATTGAACGTTGACTCTCTTCTCTTTTTTGTAATACTGAAGAAAATCTGGAGTTTATGGCTGTAGTGACTTGGCATCATAATAAATATGTCTAAAAATCCCTTTCAGTTCACATTATAATTCAAAGCTGAAAACTATTCCAGAAGGCTGACAGAAGAGCTGCAGGTCTAATAACAAGTATGTACCCATCCAATTCCCAAGGCACTCTTGTCACCGAGACAGTGATGAATAGAAACTAAGCAGCTAGCCCATTCCCATAGCATTGCCTGACTTGTAAGCACCTTATGACCATTCAACGACATCTCAGCCAGAGGACTCTGCTGGGATAAAATTAATTATCTGCCCTATGCTCTCCTGAAAAGCACTGCTGTGAAGGTATGTGGCTTATACTTTCAACCCGAGGTACTATTTTTATTTGATTTTTTAATGATATTTTGCTTTATCAAATCTCTGATTATTCTGTCTTTTCCAGGGGAGCTGACATAAGAAGGTTAATACTCTGCAATTTTCACTTTCCCATTTTATTGTTAAAAGATGTTTGTTTAGAAATGAAAGTGGGTGAGGAGGGCATAATGGTAAACAACCGAGCCACTTAATTGAAAGCTACAAAGTTAAACCTTGGGCTACTCTGAAAGTGAATGGTTCAATAAAGGCTCTGGTACTATAAGAGAACAAAACAATGGCATCTCTGCGAGCACTCCAAGTCCCCCCAGAGTCATGGGGTTCCCCTCCCTCCCCAGTAAAATACCTGAAGACAAAAATGTTTGCTTGAGAATAGCCTGCTCAGATGTCACAGGTCGTGCTGGAAGTAAGGAGTCCTATCATTTGTTGTCCACACTAAAAACAATTAATAAATACATTTTGTAGCTTTCAACATATTTTTTTTTGCATACCCTTTCACCGCCACACAAATGACATTTCCTAGAGATGGCTATCGCTTAGGAAGTACAACTGGAAACACCTGCAATCCAGCTTACTTTTTTAACATATTCAGGCTATATTAAAAGGAGACTTTTTTCAATTACAATAAAGAGATTTTAAATCACTGAGAAGTTCATTATCAAATTCAGATCCCTATTCAAAAAAACCCAACCTCCTCCTGAAGCCACCGCAATGCCAGCCTGTTTCATGCTCCCAGAGGTACCAGCTGCTCCTTGGGCGGGAGATGCCCGCGGGTACCGGAGGACCCCTGGCCCCTGCTCACGGGCAGCCCGGGGAGATGGGTTTGAAAAAGCAGCCCTCTTTGCCCAGCTGCGACCCCCAGCAGGGATATGTAAGCCCCGGTGCTGGTCTGACAGCCTGTCCTTCCACGGCTCGCGTGGTTGTGCGACAGGGGTTGCAGAGATGCCACAGCAGCTCCTGCTGCTTTCAGCAGACAGCACTTCCATGGCAGGGGGCTGCAGATCCGCAGGCCAGCTTTGGGCCAGCTACCGTGGAACCGGCAGCAGCACAGAGCTCAGCACAGACCAATTTATCCTGATTTGCAGCACGGATGGAAAACATGACTTATTTATAGGCATGCACAGAACTGATTTACCAGGATGAAATAAATAAATGTAACACGACCCCCAAATTGCTCTTGCTACCCCCGAAGGGGCAGCATGCTAATGAAAGCTACAATTACCACGGAGGCTTATTTACTCTGCGGCCTTACCCTACGTAACAGTATCACTTGATTACATTTCCTCATTAAAATCCAAGGACTACACAGGATGGTGAAGCTACAATTGGTAAACAATGCTCCTGCCCACATCCTTCAGAAAGACCGATGAGGGTCAGGCTCCATACCATGTAGCCCATATCACACTAGATAATAAAATAAATATGCAAATCCCTATCGCTTATGAAAGAGCAGGATACTAACCAGCCCCAAACTGAATCAGGACATCAAGTTAAGTGTTTCATGAAATGATTTATGAAGTAGTAACTAAAAGCCATCTATCTTTTCATCAGAAAGCCTAAACGCAAGTCGTCCAATGCATTTTAATGTTATGTTTTAAGAAGTATCATTACTTATATTTTTGCATTTAAATGTACAAAACCCAGAAAAACTCAAGCAGCTCCCCTTCCTTTTATCCATAATTTTGCTTTTAGACAACTTACATATTAAGCAGATTTTCCACCAATTTTTTTATGGTAATACACATGTATGCTTCTGGCGTGGCCAAATCGGCTACTGGGGATCTGGGGGACCCCAGATGCCGACAGGTGCTCCCCTCTTTTTCCCTCCTCTGCCTCTCTCTCTAATATGCTGTTAATTTCAGTAGTTAGAAGAAGCCTAGCTAAGAAGCAAAGTTGCTGAACAAAATTGGTCCTGTTTTACCTCAAACCAGGACAGTTTCTTTTCCCATTTTCCTTATTTCATTATGGAAAAAAGCTATGAAGTGACGGAGAACTGAACCAGAGGTCCTAGAAATGCAAACTTTTTTAGAGGATGGGGGATAAGACTAGAGCAAGGGGAGTTGTTGGGAGAGAATTATATGTAAATCTGAAAAAGGAAAAGCCCACAATTTTCCAGATTTTTTTTTTGTTAGCAATTATTCACAACTCCCATTTATCACAGGTTTCATTAGAATACTGTATCCATATTTGCAGAGAGATGGAGAAATTAAAGCCATGCTATTTATCCCAGAGCTGTTTTAACATAGTAAGTATTTTTTGCTTGTGTGCATTTGTAGATGAATCATATCTGCCTTTTATCTACATCCAATTCCTTTTTCAGGGTCAAAAAAATCTACAAAAGAACAATGAAGCAACAGTGATCAAAACTCACTGGTAGGACTTCAAATGGCACCAGCATTTTAAAGATGTGATGGTGTTTGGTGGTGTTTTACTGAGAGAATGGCACATTCATAATCCAGTTTTTCTCAGCATCGTAACTGGTTCAGAGCAAGGACAAAGACAGATACTGACAGCCTACATGTAAATTTATCTTTCAGACAGCTTTACCAATCTTGCAATAGATTATACCTGCCTCGCTTCAGCCTGATATTCCATCTGCTTTTTCAGGGGGAAAAATACCTTAAACTTCAAGATTCAGTTACTAGAAATACCTTTTAAGATCAAGTAAGAGTTTTAGATGACAGAATCATCTGTTGCTATTTCAGGGAAAATATTTAACCTCTGGAATGAATTTCCAAACATTCACCGTTATGTACCCTAAACCATGACTTACATGTCTTCAGTTAATACTATACTTGAATTTTATTACTCAGCTATTATATCTGACCAAATCAATGTGTTTTTCAACAAAAGCAAATTTCTCATTCCAATAAATAAACGAGACCAAAAATCTAAGATACACAATAAACATTGTGCATGCTTAAGCCAAATCATCACATGTCAGACTTGGGCTTCTCAGATCTAGAGTAAATTAAGACTAGTAGAATTAACACTGAGCTTCAGTGGATACAGGAGATCAGAATCATGTCTCTGTCTACAAAATGTCTGATACACACAGAAAGATTTGGTTCTATCTACAATGCTTAAAGGAGCTCAACCACCAGCATTCAAATTGCAGCACCAAGTGTTTATATAAACCATAGTTTCAATGGAGTTTAGATGGGGGAAAAAAGTGCATTTCAGAATCACTGTAACTCAGCAGCAACACCAAAACACCTGTTTGCTTCTAGAATGCTTTAGATTATTTAAGTTCTTTAAATAACTTAATACCGGGAACATTTTATAACATGAAGTGCCTGATCCACAAGAAAAACATTTGGATTTTTGTTTCCTTTGTACATATGTGGAAAAGGAGGTGTATTTCAAAGCTGTGATTCCATTATAACAGCGGGAATACTGTTCCATAGGGATGTTCCTATTGTTACTTTAATGCACAGTTAATTTTATCTATGTATGTACTCAGTGTGAGTACCTAAGTGCCTCATAAATCTAAACTTAAAATCCACTGTACTCATTTTAGACAAATATGGTAATTATATGATAATTGCATGACTATATACTGCTTTATTTTCTCCATTTAAATTAGCATAGAGTGACAAGTTCGGTGTATCTCATCCAATCTGATGGTAAACACTGCAGGTGTTACTATGATTTTACCAGCGTTCTCCGTTAAACAAATTGCTAGTTGCACACGAGAAGCACGATGAAACAAATACTTTACTGCACCCTTTAAAATCCATTGTCTTAAACACGAACAAGCCCGTTTTCAGAGAGACAGCAAGCTATAGCTGGTTTTTTTTTTACATAGAATTACTTTTTACAGTAGAAATGTTTTAATACAGCGATCGCAAAGCACTTTCACTCGGGTTTTAGTAATATTCGCAACTGGAAAATTTTGTACTTAAAGACACACCAAATTTCCGAGCCTCAAAGAGCGTGGGCTAAAGACCCCCCTCGCAAAGAGGAGCCACGCACCGGTATCTACCAGCAGGGCCGGGTCTCGCTCCGCACAGCATTCAGCTCGGCGCGGGCCCGCACCGCCTCCCCCGCAGAGCCCGAGCAGACCCAGCAAGGTCCGTACCCCGCCGCCGTTCCGCCACCGCACGCCGCTGGGGCCGAGGAACAGGGCAAAGCAGACGGATTGCCGCCGCGGCACCGCACAAATGCCGCGCTCCGGCCATGGGCCCCCGTACCTGCAGGCAGCGCCGGCACAGCCCCCGCCGCGCCCGCCATTGGGCCCGCCCCCTCATTTACATGGGCCCGCCCCCGCCGCAAGGCATGCCGGGCACAGCCCGCGGCATGGTCTCGTCCCCCCCCCACCTCCGACCTCGGTGGGGCCGAGGCCGTGGCCCCCCCCCCGGGGCCAGGCGGCAGCGCCCGCGGGTACCGCCGCCCCCCGCCCGACAACGGGCGAGAGCCAGCCCGCCGCGGCGGTTTCCATGGAGACCCACATCCCCCCCGTTGTAGAGCCAGCGCTTCCTTCCCAACCACCCATTAATTTTTTTTTTTAATTAAAGAGGGCATTGAGTTCGGGGGGAAAGCGATGGGTGTAACTGATGCACAGCTTGTTTCAGCTCACCCACGTGAATTCGCATCACGCACAGACACAATGGTACCGGGGCATCTCCAGAGCGGTGCGGGGCGCAGCGGCGGCGGACGGGCGCGCACAATGGGCCCGGCCCGCTCCGCTCCGCACAGCCTTCGCCCGCCGCTCCTCCGGGATTTAGCACCCAGTGGACACAGCTACTAAATAAATGTTCTCAAAACTAGTCAAACTGGTATTTATGAAGAAAATAATTGAAATCATAAGTTCACCTGAACACGACATCCTGTTCCCTACATTTAATTTTTTGTTTCTTTACTTCCCCAATTGCTTTTCAAGGGCTCAGGCCCCCCACTGCTGAAACGCTCTCCAAAAATCAACAGACCTACTTCTTTGAGGCATCGCCAGCATATCTAGATCATGATTTCTGAGTGCTGGAGAAGAAAGAAAAACGCTACTATAAAGAGATTTATGGATTAAAACTTTTACACGGTTAATTTCTATGTGATGTGATATGACAGAGAAATTAAATGTCTACCCTCTGTAAGACAAACACAGGCCACTAAAATCTTGGGGGGCAGTTTAAAAAAAAAAGTATAATTAACTAAGAATTATTATCAGAAATACTTGCCTGAAAAACAGCAACATATTTTACATTAATATTAGAGGGAAATAAATACAGAGGGTTATAATGCATCATTCCAGCGTGTATACAATTGCATTAAAAAATAACACAAAACACTTTCAAAATTATTCAAGAAAAATGTGGAGGAAAACAACAAATGTAAGCGCTCCATTAGATATGCTCCAATGTTATATTCTTTTTAACTGAACACAGACACTACAAATTTCCTACTGAGAAAGAATTAGTCTCGAATACATAGCAGAAAAATAAAATGTTGTTACTAAATATTTTATGATACTGGTAAATGATCCATCTAGCATAAATTTAATTTTACTTGCTATCCAGTTTTTCCATGCACAATTGAAGTTTGAATTGCATAGGGATAATAGTAAAAATATTTTTACAATGAATCTGATCACAGAACTTACACAATTTATTTAGCCTGGTATCACATCGATGTGCATCCTTCCAATCCCACCTTACAAAACACAAAAAAACAACCCCAAACCCTGGCTTTACTACTAATAAGGAAATAGCAAAAACCCCGCTTATATTTAAAATACGGAAGTGTGTGAAGAATCTATAAAACAACTGACCTGTTCAAATTGTTGTTTTTCCAATCCATGCACTGTTTTTATTAATTAGGAACCAAACCAGATTGATCATCATTTTATAACGTTTGACATATTCACTGTCTTCCTAGTTCCAGCAGAATCTTCTTAAATTTCCCAGCACTGTGTTTTATTGCTGGTACCATATGCTTTATTGTTCAGCCACAAGAGCTTTGCTCTGCACAAAGACTCATTACCTACTGCTTGCTGAGCAGCTTCAGGCTCACTGAGGCTGCCTGCGTGATCACATGGGAGTTTTGTCTGAGAAAGCCAGGCATGCCACTGATTTCACCGGCTATGGATATTTTTATCAGCTGAGGTCTACTATGAGGAAGGAATAACAAATTCTAAAGCTTCTCCACCTCATTAAGACAGCAGTCATTATGGAAATCCCCTCAACTCCCCCCCCCCCCCCCCNCCCCCCCCAAATTATCGTTATTATTATTGCTCCCATTGTAACTCTTGAATTTCTGCTTGAACCTGTGAGTTGTTAAAAGTAATTTTTTCTTGCGGGGAGTGGCAGAAACTGTGCATTGTCTGCATTGCTCCACACACAGCGGATGCTGAAATTAATATTCTGAAGAGGTAATATTTTGCCAACACTTAATCTGCCAGTGTTTATCCTTTACGTAGAGGACAAGCTTCTGAATGAAAAATTGTTCCTAAATAGCTGCCCCTTTATTTAAATTTGTCTCATCAGTCAAGGGCATTATCCTGTAATCTTTGGTCATAAAATTAGTTTTGCTGGTTTCAGAGAGACTACTCAGGTGAATAAGAATTGGCCATTTGAGCAAGGATTAGTCTCAAATCCAAATGACAAATTATATATAGTACAATGAAGTCTAATCTCTTCTTGATAATAGCTGGTGATACTCAGGGTTCAGTTTTGTGGTTTGTTTTTGTTTGTGTGGGGTTTTTTTTTTGGGGGGGGCTGTGTTTGGTTTGGGTTTTGTTGGGGTTTTTTTAAACACAAAATTCTAAATTGAAATAACATTTTATAGTGGTTAAAAGCTTAATATTTACCTAACCATTTTATACTGGAATAAGTGAACACCTACATTCAAAATTATAAAAGCACTTATATAAAAAGATAAATATTTAATGTTTTTCACTGATACATTATCAGTATTGAGGATCCATTTTGGGATATTTGGAGATAGCTTAACTCCTACTGCAGAGTGAATTCCCAGAATATTCTAATTTAAAACTCTTAATGTACAGCTAGTGATAATAACCGAACATCTCTTCTCCACCCTGAAAATGGGTACTGAACATGTAATTAACCATAATATTAAAATTGCAAAGATGCAGCTATTCTTTGAAATAGTCAATTATCTTTGGAATAATTCATAGCGTTTTGAAAATATAAGATGGCAAAAAGAAACTGTTTTCTCATTAACATTCTACAAATGAAATACCTACTGATTCTATTTAAGATCTCCCTCATTACAATAAATGACAGCTTGTTGCTCATTGTTGACATTATTCTGGTCCTATGGAAGTCAGTGGAAGTTTTGCCACTGATTTGCATGGAAGAAGGGACAAGCGTGACGAACGCAGATTCATGCGCTTCACTGTGTCGTCACGCAAATCAGTGACAAAACTCCCCATTTCTTATTGTTCTCGGCATCTTGCTCATCGTGTATTACTGAGGTTTTCTAACAGTTGATATGCAGTCTCTGTTGATTGCCCTGAATTACAAAAGACGGGTGATAAAGGATTCGGAATTATCCACAACTAAATCCAGTGATGAATATCTTTTAGACTCTCACATTCATTTCGTTTAATAAAAAATTCCATTATCGAGAATGAGTGTATTTTAAAATGCCACCATTTTTATCTACCCAAAGACATGGACCGAGCAGATGGTTCGTGGCTGAGAACCTTCTACATCTCTTAAGCAGGAAACACTACCACGTATACATTAATGAGAAGAAATGAAAGCAGACTACATGGGTTGCTAACGAACAGCTGCTTTAGCTACAGCTATGCATATTTTTTTCCCCTGGCGATATCATTGATGATGTCACGATGCTAGTGTAGGAAGACATAAACAAAAGGCAGGCATTTTTGCTGCAGTAGCAGTAGGGGAAAAAAAAAACAAACGTTTGACAGATGGAAAGAACAAAATCTGATCAGGAAAAGAGTACTATTGTCACATTTTCTGGGTGTCGTTACACACAATGCGGAGCACTTCTCAAATCCTGAAAAGGACGTTAGAGAAAAACATGTTCAAGGACATGATACAGTTAAACCAGTTAACAGGAAAGTGCTGTTTCTGCAAGAGACAATAGCAGCAAGCAGTCTTCATGCTGTACGAAAGGCTGCCTCAGTTAATCAGTTCTTCAATGTTGGGAGGGAAGGGGGGCCGGAGGGGAGGAGGGAAGCTTCAATCCTCCATAGTGGAATTTGGGATTTCCTAATTCTAACTTAACATTTTTAGGTAGCTAAATTATATTCCATCCCATACTCTCTTCTTACAGGTTTACTAAATAGAAAGAAGCCTTCGTCAGAGCCATTTTGTTGCATTTTTGCCCATACTATTGAGGAAGTGCCTTTTTGTCACCATGAAAGGAGTTAAAGATCACCCAAGAGTTTCAGTAGCCAGAACCCAGACCACCCTTGCCATTCCTTTGTAGGAAGAGCTCCAATTGAGGCAATACTTTCTGGTACCCCTCCTGTAACAGACAGGACTTCTTTCAGGAGAATCCAAATTCACCTCTTTGAAACAATGGTGGGAGAATTATATGCAAATGCTTAACAGCCTCTTCGACCCAAGGTCTCCCACGGGAGTCGAGGTAAGCAAGGGCTCTCTCTTCTCTAATAAAAGGTTCCTTGTGAATCGAAATGAAAACAGAATCAAGAACCCACTGACAAATTGTAAATAAGGGTAAACTGTCAGACCCCACATCTGCTTTGTAGGAAAATCAATTCACAGGAACATTCTTATGCTTTCCCATTCCACAGAAGCTACAGCAAAAGGGAACTGCTAAGGAAATTCAGACTCTGAACCATCTCCATCATTAGTAAGGAATAATTATGTAAAGCCTGGTTTATTCTACCCTATATACATTTAAACTTGAGTACTTTTACATAGGTTATATGCACTGAAATACAGATCACGCACATAATTTAAACAACAACAAGAAAAGAACCCCCAAACCAAAAAAACACCGCAGCAACCCAAGACCAGCCATATATCACAAAACAGACTAAACCTATGATTTAAACTTCAAATCATTCCCACCTTATACAACTAAATTATTTTGTTAGGTATTGAGCTTAATCTGCCGTTCAGTATCCTGCATCGTGTTGGATGAATCAGATATGAATCAAAATTATCAGGACAGCACCATTTAATTTCATGGAACAAAAAGGGGCAACTTGCACTCAAAGCCTTGTTGTTCTAAAGGGCTGAAATCCTGTGCCTTGCAATAAAACGCAAGAGCTCCTGTTTCTCCAAGTACACCAGAAACGCAACAACTTCCACACCAGCTGAGAAAAAGAGGGTTTTGCTGTAAGTCTCTTTTGCAGTCTAGTGCCAAAAAGGATCTGAAGTCCAGGATTTATGAAACATGTTTGGTGGGCCATACATGTTATACTCCAACTCTTACAAACAGCATGCCATGGTTTGCATTGTACGAGCTACAGCGGCAGCTACTCCAAATGCCTCAGCATTGGCTTTCAGGTTTAGAAGTAGATGGTTTGTGGTCACTCCCTTTGGCAAGATCTATAAACCCTGCACATGCAAACTCTAATTTGAGCTATACGGATGAGCCACAGCTGCAAACTTCCCATGGAACTCTACCATTACAGAAGTTGTTCTATAGAATTAAAAATGCACATCTAAGAGAAAATGGCTTAATATTAATTAAAGCTCTCCAACTGAAGTTACTGTGAGTAACACTAGGGTAGGATGATCTTAACTATAAATTCTGCATATTTCTTTCCAGACCAAATATAATTTAATCAAATAAATTTCCTCACCCTGGCCCCAAATGTCTTGCTTTCTCTGGATACATCACAGTCACAGCTAAACTATCTTCAAGTAGTGCCACATTAACTACTCAACTCCAAATACTGGGGCTTCTTGGATTTCAGTAGCCTGCCACAAAGAATAACATACTTTGGGTTCCCGAATTACACAAATATGAAAGACTTCCTCATTCCTAAATGACATTTTCAACAAAGTACAACCATATTTTGAAATAGGAGTCTAGTCAGTGAAGTGCAGGAAAACAGACAAAATCTGTTTGAAAGGTAAGACGACATCCTCAGCTCAACAGATGGATGGAAAAAGCAGCTTAGAACTGAAGAATGGGCCTGTGAGAAGCTGTCCTGGTTTCTGGCACCTTAGCAATCTCACGTCCAAACTTCATCCAGTGACCCCTAGCATGGCAATGTAAGGCTGCGAGCACCACCCTTCACTCCTACTTCTGGCCCATTTGCCCTGTTAGGTCAATTTGAAGGACACCGGGCATAGTTTCCTTTCTTTCTGACTCGTATCTCCTTGACCAGGAGCAACTTCCTAAAATTATGTGGTGCAAAGCAGGCACAGAGTGATAGTGAATTCTCTTTCCACATACTATGAGATACACAACAGCATACCACTTCCTAATGATTGTTAGCACAACAGCTCTTGAAAACAACCTTGTTTTTAATGATCCATTCTTGCTACATCTTACAATACCTGCATTTTCCTAAGATAAAACAAACCTTCTCACCAGGGTGGTATCTCAGAGGAAAGTGCACTTCCTTTCAGAAAATAGCACTGAACGATGTCATGGTTTCAGCTGGGATAGAGTTCACTTTCTTACTAGCAGCTGGTATAGTGCCATGTTTTGGATTTGGGATGAGAATGGTGTTGATAGCCCGCTAATGTTTTTGGTTGTTGCTAGCAGTCAAGGCCTTTTCTGCTCCTCATACCGCCCCACCAGCAAGAAGCTGGAGCACACAAAGAGTTGAGGGGAGACACAGCTGGGACAGTTGACCCCAAATTACCAAAGAAATATTTCATGCCATATGACACCATGCTTAGCAAATAAAGATGGGGGAAGAAGAAGGAAGGGGGGCACCTTCAGAGTTATGGTGTCTGTCTTCCCAAATAACCATTACGTGTGATGGAGCCCTGCTTTCCTGGAGATGGCAACACCTGCCTGTGGATGGGAAGCAGTGAATGAATTCCTTGTTTTGCTTTGCTTGCATGCGCGGCTTTTGCTCTACCTATTAAACTGTTCTTATCTCAACCCACGAGTTTTTTCCCCTCACTTTTACTCTTCTGATTCTCTTCCCCATCGCAAATGGGGTCCTAGTTGCTGACTGGGCTTAAACCATGACAATGGTACTACACATTAGAAGAGCTACTGTAAGCAAAAAAAAAAAAATACTCCTCTGTAGTAAACATACAGGGCTTCTTTCTTCTTTCACAACCTTTCTCAATACTGTTGGTTAACTACCAAAATCAGAGAACATACTAACTTTGGAAGGCACATTAACATACCAAGAGGTGTATAGCCAAGCAGCAAAAGAATCTCTTGAAGCTTTTGCACTAGATGATGTGAATAATCAAAGCAATTAATTTTGTGTTGCTGTAATGCTTGATACAGTCAATGTCCAAAACACCAGCAGAGCATGGAGTTTCTGAAATAAAATGAAGTTCTATTTTAACAAACACACTGCTTGTTATCTTACTAAAAGAAAAAAAAATACTTAGAAGAAGGCAGATACTTTAAGAAGAGAGATTGTCTGTGCTGTCTTGTACACGCTTCATAAGCCAGCTTTGCTCCAGCCAGTTTCCATGACAGCTCAGACATAGCAACATGATGTGCCGGGGAGTAATTCAGAACTACACAGAGCCATGCTTGGTGCGGTTAGAAATTGCAAGACAAACAGGAGAAACAAAGGTGCTTTTTCGTTTTTAATTCGCTGACATATTCCCTACTCCATCCCTTTTCTCTTGCTTGGTTACTAAGCACACCTTTTCTCATAGTATCATTTTCCACCTTACAAATTTCACTTGGCTGTTGACCAGCAAAAAGTTTAAAAGTAAATAAAATTAAGGGGTATTTGAAGTAGGCATGATAGCTAGTATTTTCTCTTTTTCCCCATTTGGTTCTCCAAGTCCCCCTTAAACCGCAGTAAACCAAAAATAAGTTTACTGAGTCAACACAGTTGAAATAGGAGTAAAATCCCATCAGGAGGAAGCAGACCATCTTTCTTTACTGGATTTATCATCAACAGAACTTTTATAAAGCACCACTGTTGCTAAACCAGCAACGTTACCTCATTCCTCGCTTTCACAATTTCCATAGTGGAGCAGACAAGCTCTTTAGTTTTTATCTTCAACCAGAAGATGAATCTTTCATTGTTACAATCTTTGAATTTGTTCCTGTCTACCATAAACACAAGTATTTTGACTTGAGCAGAGACAGAAAAAAAAAATATAACAGACACACAGACAGATCTAAGCAGCAATACAAACATTTTTTTACATTTTATAGCAGTTAGCAGTTTATGAAGCATCCCAACTTACAACACAAGACATATTCAATGTACTACTTAGAATAAAATATGTAGTGGACTTTTAATCTTATAGACAAGAAATTATCTAAATTCTAAAATAAGGTGTCTGCCTTGAACTGCTAAACATCAGTTTAGGATCTCATTCCACAGGAAGTGAATCTGCTGCAACGCTTCTACCCACCTTTGTACACCCCACATACCACCTTAGATCTGTCATTTAAAGCTTAAGAGGACACTGACTTTTAGGTTGTATGGTAACTTTTCACTGTTTCAAATAACCTTTAAAGCCTAGAAACTGATTCCCCTTTAATAATTCTGTCCATTTCCATTTGGCCAGCATTGATTTCTTTCCCATATGTGTACCCAGCAGAGCTTGAAAATAATTTTTATTTACTTCTTGGTTTGTGTACCAGCATCACTGATAACGTCAGCACAGCACCAGGAATTCTATTGCTTATGTGAGTCTTCTCTACCAGCAGAACACAACACATTTCCCCCCCCATATGTTCCATGGCAGCAGACTACATTAAGATAGCAAAAATATTTTGCAGGAGATTCCCCTCCTCATACCCTAAAATCATGGTAATGATTTCGCTTTCCCTGCAATCAGTGTTGAAGAAATTAAATAAAAATTCCTATCACATATTTTAGCATCCAAAATAAATTTCATAGCATATATAGAAGTTTTTCATCAAGTTAAAACCTGAACCACTATATTCTTACAGCAAACCTTTTACTATGTCATTCTAATGTTCTAAAGCTTCAGAAAGTAAGCCCCTCCAATTCAGAAATTTCCTTTCTAAGGAATACTGACTGCCATTTCTTTCATATAGGAAAGAGATCCATTAGCAATATTTAAATAACCACATTCGTATTAGCAAATCAGTGGACAGTTCTGGGATGCACTGGAATAAATCCTTGACTTCAACGATCAAACTGGACTGCTGATTTACAATTTGATTACAGTTTTCAACAGCTGTTCAAAGACACACTATGTTTTCGGTCTAAATTGCCAAGAGTACCAAGGATAAGTGCAGTAGTCATATGCCCTAAAACGGTGCAAGAATCAGCATTTCTACAACACGCTCAAGTTTGGAAGTTCTTTTGCTGAATCACAGAATGACAGAATAGTTTAGTTTGGAAAAGACCGTTAAGATCATCAAGTCCAACTATTAACCTAACAATGCCAAGTCCACCACAAAACCATGTCCCTACACACCACATTTACTTGTCTTTTAAATACTTCCAGGGATGGTGACTCAACCACTTCCCTGGGCAGCCCGTTCCAATGCTTAACAACACTTTCAGTGAAGAATTTTTTCCTAATATACAATCTAAACCTCCCCTGGTACCACCTGAGGCCATTTCCTCCGGTCCTATCACCTACCTGTTGCTTGGGAGAAGAGACCAACACCAACCTTGCTACAACCTCCTTTACAGATAATTGTAGAGAGCGATATGGTCACCCCCCTCAGCCTCCTTTTCTCCAGGCTAAACAGCCTCAGATCCCTCAGCCAATCCTCATAAGACTTGGGCTCTAGACCCCTCACCAGCTTCGTTGCCCTTCTCTGGACACGCTCCAGCACCTCAATGTCTTTCTTGTAGTGAGGGGCCCAAAACTGAACACAATATTTGAGGTGCGGCCTCACCAGTGCCAAGTATAGGGGGATGACCACTTCCCTAGTCCTGTTCGCCACACTATTCCTGATACAGGCCAGGATACTGTTGGCCTTCTTAGCCATCCGGGCACACTGCTGGCTCATATTCAGCCGGCTGTCAGCCACCACCCCCAGGTCCTTTTCTGCCAGGCAGCTTTCCAGCCCCTCTTCCCCAAGCCTGTAGCGCTGCATGGTGTTGTTGTGACCCAAGTGCAGGACCCGGCACTTGGCCTTGTTGAACCTCATAACATTGGCCTTGGCCCATCAATCCAGCCTGTCCAGATCCCTCTGTAGAGCCACCCTACCCTCAAGCAAATCAACACTCCCACCCAACTTGGTGTTGTCTGTGAACTTACTGAGGGTGCATTCAATCCCCTCATCCAGATCAGATAAAGACATTAAACAGAACTGGCCCCAGTACTGAGCCCTGAGGAACTCTACTTATGACCAGCTGCCAACTGGATTTAACTCCATTCACCACCATTCTTTGGGCCTGGCCATCCAGCCAGTTTTTTACCCAGCAAAGAGTACACCTGTCCAGGCCATGAGCAGCCAGTTTCTCCAGGAGAATGCAACAGCAAACAGTGTCAAAGGCTTTACTAAAGTCTAGGTAGACAATATCCACAGCCTCTCCCTCGTCCACTAAGCAGGTCACCTTATCATAGAAGGAAATTAGGTTTGTCAAGCAGGACCTGCCATTCATAGACCCATGCTGACTGGGCCTGATCACCTGGTTGTCCTGTACATGCCACATGATGGCACTCAAGATGATCTGCTCCATAACCTTCCTGGCACTGACAGGCCTGTAGTTCCCCAGATCCTCCTCCCAGCCCTTCTTCTGGATGGGTGTCACATTTGCTAACCTCCAGTCAACTGAGAGCTTTCTGGTTAGCTGACTGCTGATAAATGATGGAAAGAGGCTTGGTGAGCACTTCTGCCAGCTCCCTCAGTACCCTCAGGTGGATCCCATCCGGTCCCATAGACTTGTGTGTGTCTAAGTGTTGTAGCAGGTCGCTAACTATTTCCCCTTGGATTATGAGGGCTTCAGTCTGCTCCCTGTCCCTGTCTTCCAGCTCAGGGGGCTGGGTACCCAGAGAACAACTGATCTTACTATTAAAGACTGAGGCAAAGGCAACATTAAGTACCTCAGCCTTTCCTCATCCTTGGTCACTATGTTTCCACCCCTGTCTAATAAAGGGGCAGAAGTTTCAGTAATGGCAACTAAGTCATGGCTTTCTAGCAGCATGGTGGCTTCCAAACCCTCCTGTTTGTTGCCCATGCTGAGTGCGTTGGTGCAGAGGCACTTCAGTTGGGCTGTCAGCCGTGCCACCTTCTTAAAGGAACACCTCTTAATTTTGTAGAAGCAGTAATCAAGTGATTGCTTTATCTAAGAGTTCTACCAAAAAGGCATCAGGACTAAATAAAGACTTTCATTAGAACATTTTTATAGCCCAAATGTCTTTCAAGATTTCACCATTTCAGAAACCTTTGTGATTTTTTTAATTAAACTGCTTGATACCTACCAGCTGCAGGACAATGTTCCAGTCAGAATTTTGTTCATAGTATTAAGTAGACACCCTGACTGAAGTACAACAGCCATGGGCTGAGTGTGTCAGGCTACAGTCCCTAAAGATGGCAGTTTATTCAGCCTCTTATGTTGTGTTACGTTCTTTTCCAATGAATAATTATAAAAATAATTAAGAATTCCAACCAGGATTATATTCAAATACTTTAAGTAAGATTCACCAATGTATGGCACAGACAAAACTTGGACTGTAGGGACCACTGATATCACCTGATAGGAAGCTGCATCATTTGACAATTTCCCATGTGGCAGAAAAGAAGTGATTACTACCTCAGGGTGATTTTTGGCATCCCTGCAATGAATGTGGTTTCTCAACCAGATTTATCCCCTTGGCCCAGCATCTTTAAGCACTGAGGATAATATTGTCTCTGACACAGTATTCTTTTTAGGACCATGAGGAACCTATTTATTTCAGCTACAATAAGTGGAGACAATACTAGTCTTGCCAGATATTTAGAAAGAGTGTAGTTAACGTGTCTGTTTTGACCTTCCAGGTTACAGCAAAGGTGCAAGCTGTCAGCACCTGCTGTCATTTGCTGTTAAGAGACTTTTACCAGATCAACAGCTCTGAGCTCATAGAGGAACTCACCAGTTTTGTGACTGAAAAGCAGGAAGTTAAGGTCCTTGGCTGTCTCATACCATCTCCTGGGGGTTCCACCTCTCGGGGTGTGCAGATTTCAGTGACCCTAACACTGCTCTAGCTACCTGCCTGGAACTGCTCTGCTTCTGTCCTAAGTCCGCTGTTGGTAGCAGTTATGTAGGTCTCCAGGATACAGGATCTTAAATACAGACTTTAGGCATTTAAGATTTCAAGTAGTATAAAGATTTACCAGGGCCAACTGTTCTACTTTTCCAGAGCAAAAGACATTCTCACTGTCCTGGATGTCTCAGATTGAGAGACAATAGTGGCCCCATTTATATGCAGAAAACATATTTCTTATTTACAATGGCAATGAGTTCATAACTGTGCATTGCGTATCCTGCAGTTTTCTTATTATCTCCAGTACTGTGAAAATTCCTGAGAAGTTGTCATATTTAGCTTGTAAAATACTTAAAATAGCAAATTGGTACATACTCTGTGCTGATCTTCTTATTCTTTTTCTGCAGTTGCAAACAACTCTTAAAAAAATTACATTCATAATCATACTGGAACAGACAGTGATCAACAATTGCTAGCCTTGTCATGACATTCAGTGTGTCAAGCAATGACATAGGCAGTTTGCAGACAAAAGCAGTATCTTTAAGTAGACAAGCTGAGACAACTAGGAAAATTGAACCCTTTGAGGACGTGAGAAGGGGGTCATACACAAAAAAGCCTGCCTATTTTTCTAACTGTAGAAGTTAATCTAATTTAAAAAATTCTAATTTCCCCACAAACCTTGCCTGGTAGTTATCCTTAGATTATCATACCACAATAATGACAGCATTAAGAGACTTAAAAGTCATATATAGCCTGACATATAGCCTTAAAAGGTTTCTCTGATATATAGCCTTAGAAGCTAAATATCTTAAATATCAGGCAGGAAACAAAGGTGAATTCAAAGAGCTAGGATTGCAAAGAAAGAGGTATCACTTGTTATCTCATAACAGTTATTTTTACATGCCAACTGAAATTTTGTACACATAATGACAAAGATGATTTTTACAAAAGAATTTACAAAACAATGAAATGCATTTGCAGGAACTGCTCCAAAACATTAGAAGCAGCATGGGAGTAAAAAAATTTTAAAAGTTACCAGTATTAATGAATGCTGACAGGTAAGCGGAGAGGAAAAGACCAAGAAGAACTTGCTTCTATTTCAAGAAGCACAAAATATACATTTATGACAGTAAAAAACGGGATACAAAGAGATGCATCAGCAGGTCAAAGGAACATCATCTCTGATGCAGCGTTAGATATACATCAGAACACAGTAAGAATGCATTTGTTAAGGTCAGGATTTTGGGATACTTGAGATAAAAAAAATGCTAAAAATTTTGCATAAGATTTTTTTGCTTCACAGCTGAGTTCAGTTAATTACCCTGGAGGAGAGACAAACTGCTCCCTGGAAAATGATCTTATCTGAGAGGGATACATCTATTGTTAGTATAGACATCATAAATGAACTTTTTTTTTTTTAAGATTAGCCAGAAAAAGTACAGATGGAAATGAAAAGGCCACTAAAAATATAACTGTATAGAAAGTTGTAGGATGAGGAAGGAAAAAACAAAGTGCCTTTTTAAAAATAAACTGAGTATCAATTAGAGGAATGGAAGAACCAAGAGTGGGAAAAAAGCACAGGCAAGCCAACATTTCAGAAGATGAAATATAGTAAACACTCGAAGATGGGTTGTAGAAGATGAGGCCGAAATGTTTATTTTGAGATCTAGGGAATACATTTCTATCTAATGTATATATGCAGAAAATAAGGCACATGGGTCCTAAAGTAACTGAATGACAAAGTAAATGAATGAGAATATCACAAAGTGTAACATGTGACACTGAAAAAGTAATAAAAAGCAATTCCCTTGCATCCAAACCCTCCAACAAACTCAGATGAAAAATTCACAAAGTGTAACATGCAATGAGCAAACAGTGTTAGATATGAAAGGTATCACTTGGCTACAAAAAAAAATCAGAAAATTTGGTGAAAACATACCAATGGCCTTAGACTACTACAGATGGCGGTGGGGAAAGCCAAAACCCAAAATACTAGACAGGCCAACAGCTGTGTCAAATCTCGCCTGAACTAGAACTGGAGTGAAAATTCCTGCCTGTCCACACACCCAGTGTTTTGTTCAATCTAAGCATAGAAACAAGGTGGCTCTGCCAGTGGCAGGAACACTGGAATTCTCTATCCAAAACCCAGTGGCCAAAGCCAAGTCTTCAGAAAACAAAGCTAAAAATTCAGAGGCCCATGTATACATTAAATGTCAAATGCCATGTAGAGGAATTTTTACTAGACAGTGGGTAACCAATGAGGACTCTTAAGCCATAGCCTGATGGTGTACAATTCCAACAGTAGGAATAAAAACTAGCAACAAATAGCGCATGTTCTTATTAGAGATATTACAAAGAAACTGCCAGTTATAGCATGTAGCAAACCCAACTGTTATTCTCACTATACAGGTGTTATTAATACTTTAACTTATATTTCAAAACATTTCTCCAGACTGTAAAATGGTGAACCTATCTAACTGCTAGCATTGGACTGGCAGCAGAGACCTGAAATTAGTTTCCACAAACAATTAAATCCCTGAAAGCCATTTGTAATGAGTAATTTTGTGAGACCTCAAGCAATTTAACTATTCCATGCCTACCTTCTCCATATTAAAAAAAAAATTCAAACAACATCTTATGGTTACTTGTCCCACAATTGTGGTCTCAGTGATTAAAAGTAAAAGGTATGCTTCAAGGCCATCAGTTAGAAAGAATCTGTCTCATTGAGCAAGTCAAAATAATTAGAGGAAGAAAATCAATCAATCAGGAGTTATTTTGCATTATTGTCAATAACAAAGTAAAAAAAAAAAGGAAAATTCTAGTAGCATGACTGAAAATTTAAGCCTGATATGAACCTTACAATTCTATTTCTAAGTAATAGCAGTAAGTGGATGGGAAAGTACTGTTTCTTCTGATTCAGGGTGATATCCTGTCACTTGAATTTACCAAAAAAAAAATTCTTTAGAGAAAAAATTTAAACCATCTAGCTTTATTTTAGTACACACAAAGCAGTTAAAAGCCATTTATTTCTCTTCTCAAAGATAATCCCTACTAATTGCTCTAGTTGTGGAAATACATTCTGTGGGAAAGGATAATGAAGACTACTTGTCAAATTGGTCATGTCATTATTTCGCTGCACAACCCAAACAGTACAGCCTGACCCATTCCCAGCATGCTGAATATCAGCCTACAGAAAAGGACCCATGCATAAGCCATTCCGACCTTTCTTGCTAGTTTCTTTTGACCTTTCTGACCTCATTAGACTGCTATAAAGAAAATAAAGGAGCTGCTGGGTACTCTTGATGGATTAGAAATAACAAGAATGTGTCTAGGACTTACTTAAGTACTAAACAGGACCCCTGAATTATAATGCTTTTCAAACAATCAAAGTGATAAAAGGGATGATGAAGAAGAAACAGAGGTAGGGAGAAATAGATTGTTAAAATATTGAAGTGTGAATAATACGTTCTGAAATTGTTCATCAGTATCCTTAACCATTTATTCTGTTGTAATCTTAGATGGTTGGATTTTTAAGGTCCCATTTGAGTGAAAAGAGATATGAAAAAACAATGGTCCCAGCACAGTTATTTTCATTAAGCATGAATATAACTGAAACACCTTGCTAAAAGAGGGCTTTAATCTCTCCTGGCCAGATTTATTTAATGAATTCTTCAAATTCCCAAAGGAAGAGAACTCTAGAGCCTAGAATACAAGTCTCTGAAGTCCCTGTATCTCATTTCGAACACTACATCATATTACCAACAAAATATGCATCTTCACCAACAAAAGGTTAGAGATACTACAAAACTGCTTATTCTTTACCTAATACACACCACCTCCAGTGGAATTAGAATTTTTAAACTGGTCCCCAGTCCAGAAATGCACAACTCGTGCATTTTATAGCTTACATAATATGAAATACATAACTTACAAATTAATTTTACTCTCTAAATACTGGGGTTTGCCATCCCTAATAAATATTTTTTTTAGCTAATACTCATATTTGACCAAAACTCTCATAAAGGAAACCACAGCCCAATTGGCAATACAACTATGAGAGAAATTTTGCAGCAGTTTTTCTCCGAGCAGGAACATGGGACAGACGCTTTTTTACCTTTTTATTCTGTATTTCTAGCTTCTAGGAAGAACAGTGCTATGACTGAATTTATAGTCACCTAAATTTTCCAAGTTCCCATATATTATGATTTCTGATTAAAAACCTCTTGTACTGAACTGGAAAATGTTTAAGGGAAGAGAAGAATTTTTCTTTATATGCTTAACTATTCCTAAAAGAAGACACTAGTAGATAGGCTGACCTCAGCCAAAGGGTTCAGGCTTTATTATGCTATGCATTAAAATGCAGGCACCATCACGTAAAATTAAGTTATGTCCTTCCTAAAAATAAGACTATGCCATTTGTTCCCGAAATATCTGCTGTTCAGTTAGTTGTCCTGCAGTTTTATAGATCCTGGCATGGGAAAACTCTTGCATTTGTGATAGCGGGGATCCCCTTCAGAAATGCATAGCCTTTGGTAAATCTCTGCATGTCTGGCATCTGTCCTGTGCTAAGTGAGTACACATGCTAGCACCAAGCCAGCACCACTGAAGAGGCTGTATATACTGCGCTTGCACAGTAACTCTTCCCAGGGCATATCCCCAACAGCTAAAATGCCTTATAGCAGCCACTGGATCCAGATACTGTGATACAGCACATAGAGCCAAGTTAGATGACATAGTGGTTAAAAAACAACTTAATCAAGTTTCCACTACAGATTTCACAGTTGCTATATCTGGGCAGCTGTTCCAGCACAATTAGATTAGTGATTTATGCTGTCTCTCCACTCCCCCCCATTTAAAAGAGTGGATGGCAATTTGAGTATATACATTTTTCACCCCCATCACCTTGTAAATGCAGAGTCATTTCAAGAGTCATAGATTGGTTTTGGTTTGGTTTTTGTTTTGGGGTTTGCTTGTTGGTTTGGGAGTTTTTTTGGTTGGGTTTTTTGGTTTGTTTTTGGTTGTGGGTTTTTTTTTTCCCCTGCTTTCAGGAGGGCTGATCCACAGGGAGAAATTAAGTGGAGGTTGTCGTGACACTGTATGGGAAGGGGTGTGTCAAGGGGGTGTCCAAAAAGCATGGAAAAGATAGGTTACTGCCTAAGGCACAGAAGTGACAAGACACTTGAACTGGCAGACTGCAGTCTGTCATGAAACAACTGCAGATTAAGCACATCTAAAGCTACTCTAAACTAAACTGGTTAACACGAAAGCCTTTGCAAAAACTTTTCATTGTAATTCTGTGCAGATCTCACCTATATGAGGTTAAATTATTAATTTTCCCAGCTTGTCCTTGCTTTGGAGTTTGCTTTTCCTGTGAATTACCTACAGCAGTTAACCTGCTGTTTAAAAAGCACATAGAACAAAATCCCCCTTCACAAAAAGGAAGGGCAAGGAGAAAAAAGATCCAAAAAAATAGATAGCTTCTGTTATCATGTTATTTATGCTATTATCTTATATATTAGACAGGTTACTTATGTTATTTACTAAAGCCTGGGAAAGAAAACCCCTTTCAACTGATCTCTTACATAGTCCAGAAACCTAATTCCGAGTACCAGAGGGAAAAGCGGGGAGGGGGTGGCAATCTTTATGTCTCAGATCTGAACACGACAAAAGCTTGGCTTTACACTGCAGGATTACAATAGTAGATATAATCAGGAATTAGTAGTAAGCAGGAACTGTCTTCCAGTGTCTGATGATGACCCAGAATTAGGTACAATTGTATCAACAGGCTTTGCAAGTTCAGTAACATTTAGGCATCTAAGAAATTAATTCCGCAAGTCTGATGCATGTTTTCATGCTTACTGAAATAAATGAAGCATTGTGTTTATTAAAAAGACTATTTTTAAAGAACTCTAAGATTCCTTTTAAATCACATGGTAAGTCAAGAATCACATGCTCTCCTCTTATATGCATTATTGTCAGAATCAGAAAAACAAGAGGGAGAAAGCTGTCTTCTCATCTAAAAGTTTACCCATGGTAATGAATGAGAACACAAACTCCTATACCCAGTGGCTGCATGTTATGACCAGAAAAGCCAGACTGGGAGTCTGGACTGCTACAGGAATTGGGGGGCTCCTTAAGGTCATTTTCTTTATCCACAGATTTGGCGGTGAGTGAAAGGCTCTCCTGGATATTACCTGTACAAAAGCAGATCACAATCTTCCTTCTTTGTAAAGGTTTTGCAAGTGACTCCAAAAGTTCAACTCACTGACTCTGCAACACAGATTTTTCCACATAAAATGGTAGCATGGGGCCTACCTATCAGGAGCAACTGCTATTCACAAACAATTCTACTGTTTGCATTTGGTCTAGGTTGCTTTGCAGGATTTTTTTTTTTTCTTACTTCCATTTTCAACAAAACAATAAAAGCTAAAATATGATAAGCAAGATCAGGGGAAGTATTATCTAGTAAACTGACATTATGTTAGACATTGGTTCTTTTACAGTACCTTTGAGCTCTAAAATATTACTCTTACCAAGAAAAGATTGAACAATGTGACATACTGTTATTTTACAGAAATTTGATAAGAGTACACAACTGAATGACAAGCCTTCATTCTATTAAAAATGAGGCTTAGATTCCTAAATCATGTACTTTTAAGAAATCCTAACACATTCTTCCTTTTACATAAGTATTAAAGATTTGAAGTAAAATGAATTTTAATACAAAATTATGTTAGTTTGTTGACAGAACTTAGTGCATTGTTTTTGGTGATTACCAGCATTATGCTCTGGAGGAATGACGCAAAGGATTCTATATGTTTGCAACATCTATTGATTGCCAAACCTCCTTATAGATTTGTTATTGCTCCCGAGACCTGTCCAAGCCTCCTCTGATCCCTAAAACCCATTAAGAGTTAATGAAGTCACAGAGGGGGAGGAAGGAAAAAAAAAAGTCACCAGAATCCTGAAAAGAAAGTTACACACACATTATCATGTAGATACTAAGGCTCATTTTCAAAATTTTTTCTTCAATAATGACTGTATGATTAAGCCTTACATTGCAAGATTTATTTATATACCATCATTCAAAACCAGTTGAAGTTGTTATACCGCAACACAAACATAACATGCTTCTGAAGATTTTCCCAAAGTTTTACATATATATCCTATCTGTCTAGAGAAGGGCACAAATTAACAGTGAGCTATTCAGGTTGCCTTAATGTAAATTACTCAGTATGTGAAAATTCTCCACAACCCCCATCTCTGATGCAGCCACTAAAGGAATATTGGTCTAGTACCTTTCTAAATCACACTTTTAATTGCACCCAGCAGTGGAACAATGGTAACACCAAGAATCATTTGGGAAGTTTTCCTGCAGCATTTACCACTCTAACTTAATGAAGCACCTCTTAAGTCAGTAGTACTGATTTCTGGGCTGTTTTTTTTCTTCATTGCAGTTCCACCTTACTGCGTGCTAAGCACACAAATAAGAGAAATACACTTCACATCACGTGAGTATAGAAAAAGAAAAATATTTCAATATTGAAAGTGTTATTCTTTCTTAAATGAACATTATGCAAAAATTCTAATGAATTCATCTTCACTTATGCACGAAAGATGAGGAAAGTTAGGCCAAGCGAACCTTCATTAAGCGGCATGCATCCTCTTCTTCACTGTAGAAACTCATCAGAAATCAAAATCAGACACAACATAATATAAGGCTTAAGCTACTGAAAGAGAATCAACTGCCAACTGCCTTCAGTAATGTGTGATAAAGGTAATCCAGATAAGGTAAAAAGAAATCATATAAAAAGTTCATTTGAGTCAGGCTATAAAAACATTCAACAAGGTAAAGAGGAAAAGGAGATCAGTAACTCTGTGGTCACGGACTATTGCCCTGCATGTGCATGTCCACATGATGCTGTGGATAAGCAGCGTACTACAACATTTAGACCCACAGTCATTCATGAAAAGCCAGGTTTAAGGTCTGCATTCATATTATAGTTAACCCATAATCCAAGCAGACCCTTCAGGATAAGAGCTAACTACACTCGCGCTTTCTGATTTGTCCTTCATCAGTACACGTAGCATTTAAAAATAACATTCTAATAACAATCCCTAAAAGATAATTTATACACGTTTTCCAGTATCCAAGCAAAGCTTACAACAAATTATGAACACGTTATCCAAGAGAAGATGCTATCATCATTTTCTTGCTATTTATCAAGCATTTTAAATTACTTCATGATGTTATTAAAATATTATACTGATTGCACACAGTTCTTGGAACACATTTACTACTTGAAATGTGTTGGCTAGCTCTTTGTGGCTGAGTAAATCATATCTATTACTTCCAGTCTTTGGAAAAAATAAGTCACATCATGATGTGACAAATTAAAATACAAGCTTTAGAAGTACCTCCTCAGATAACTTCGCGTTTCTTTTTCCAAAATATTAGGCAGCTTATACTTTTGCAAGCAAGTGAAGATGCAAATATGCAATAATTAATTCATGTACAAACACAGGCAACAAGTTAGGAATATTTTTCTCATATTAATCTAATTACATTGGAAGCTGCTGATGTATACTAATCCAATAGCTTTTAGCACTAATTTTAAGCATTTTTAAACATAAAGTTGCAGCTGGAAATTGGAATTTTTTACTAATGTTGTTCCAAAATTGCTAATAAAATCTCTGCAGAGATAAAATATAACATTGTGTTTTGTACCATCAAATGGTACAAAATTGAAATTGGACCTGTATAATTGTATAGATATATGTACGTGAACAACTGCTACTGTACTACTGACCTTGTGATTTCAAAGAACGCCAGTTTCTCTCTGGAGATTTTTAGACCTCTGAAATCATGTTTTCAGTCTGTAGACATTTCCTTAATCTGTCCTTAAAAAAATGAAATTCATGTCTCATTACTGTTAAAATGATACCAACAAACTTTTAGAATTTCTATCAAAGTATTAGCGATGCCTTCTGCACACTCGCAGAATAAACAGAAAATTCAGCTTGTTTGCAATTAAACCAATTACCATATTAGGGGGAAAAAAGTCAGAACAGCATGTGAGTCATGTATGAGTAAGCCACATAAGTTATTTTACCAAAATATTTAATTATTGCAAACACTTATTGACTAACATAAAATATTTTGTATTTCAGAAGAGCAGACCTGACTTTTTAGTATAAATGAACATACAACCTTTGAGCACATAGCCAGTATGCACATTTGGTTTCTGGTACACATGAGCTACTTCTGCTCCGACACAACAGGGAGTCTGAAAACCTCCCTGTATTTCACTGAACAGAACAAAATTCAGTAACAACAAGGACAATTAAACATTAATCCTGCTTACCAAGGCAGGTGACAGACTTGCCATCTGTTGAAGTCCTTAAAGCACGGTGTGATGTCTTTCTAAAAGACATTTTTGGATATAGTTTTTGAAAAAAAAAAAACGAACAAAAAACCCACAAACAAACCACACACATTTGATCCATACTGCACACTTGGTCACGTGGCTGTGGTAAAGGGAGAAGGGACTGGTGGCACAATCCAGCGACAGTTCTGGCTTTGCCATTACTTATGCCTGTTTGTGTCACTTCCCATTCTGGCCCTAACACTTGTGATGCTGCTTTAAAATAACATCAGGATCTTATCTTAGTTCAGTATTTCGGCTCAACTTGCAGATGATCAGAAAGGCATATTCATTTCAACGTTTCTGGTTTCTACAGTTTTATTGATCATTTTTCACTTTCTTCTGTGGCACTGAAGATTGAGCACAGCTGGAGACAGGCTCATGGCCAGAAGCAGGAGAGAGACACTTCAAATGTGCCTGGGAGGTATTTTGTGCTCACAGCTAGTTCATAACAACGTGATTATGAAGCAGCTTTGGTACAGACTCCAGTTAGACCTCTGGTGATTTTCATATCCTTCTTCAGCACAGGCCATCACTCTCTGGGCACCAAACTCCTACACACTGTCTTTGCTATGATCTGGAACATCAGTGGTGCAATACTTGCTATTGCGCCGTTCTCTATTTAAGGCATGCTTAATATTTTTCAGGATCAAAATAATTTGGGAAAACAAAGGTTTTGATCATGGTACAGGAAGTTTAGGTGATAATTAAAGTCTGCATCATAAAGGCAAACTAGATCAATTCCCAAAAGCATTAGTACTGGCTGTTTTACACAAGTAATTAATATTTCTTGCCAATACTACTGCTGCTGTTTGCATGTATCACAGTGTAGGCAGATGGACACAGTGCATACAACTTGAGTTTTCTGGAGCAACAAAGCAGGTAACAAACAAAAAATGTTTTGTTTTTGAGATATGCAAACAAATTAGTTGGTAGCTAATCTTACAACACATGAATGAAGGGATGGAGCGTAGCATGCCATGCAGTATAGATCAAACTAAGCAGGCTATATGAACTTCAGAGCCATAAACAGGGCTACACAAGATGCATGGGCAAAGAGAAAGTGGGAAATATAGGAGAAATCAGGAGATTGTTCCATTGTCAGCTGCAGGATTCATATGATCTTGTACATATGAACAGTGAGGAAGGACTGCAAATATAGGCAGTTACAGATCTGTATAGTCCCACTTCAGCCTCTAGTAGTCCCACCAAATGTCATGATAGACACTGATGGCTATGAGAGAAGATTTGGTAATTAGCAGGTGTAAAGTAATGAGGGAAAATATATTTGGTCCCAAACAAGTCTATATTTTAGCTTTCCTCTGTCCTTAATTTCTGTGAAACTAAAGATACCTCCAGACTACAGAGTAAAATAAACAATTCAAAGTAGAACAGGGTTTTTATCTAAATACCAACAAAGCCACCCAAATAAAAAACATTAAATGTAAATCCTTTCTCTGAGAACCTATTTTAACAATTTTTTCTGAAAAATCCAGGCCTGGCTCATCTGCAAGCCAGAGTTCTAGGGAAATCACAACATTTAATTACTTCATTAGGCACATGCTCTAGCCCAACACTTACCCTTCTGAGTTAATATCATTGTGAGAAATGTATCTTTAAAATGCCAGCCGAAGCTTTATTTCAAGTGTCACACATTGTCTTCTCTTCTGGCTGCTCTTTTCTCTAGCAGTGTCTGCAGTATATTCTCATTTTTTGAGAAAATTCTTGCTTCCTTAAAGGCAACAACAAGCTGAATCTACTAAAGCCAGAAGCATTTTTGATGCTTACTCAAAGTCCAATAGTTTGAGTAACTTTATTCATACAGTAGCCTACTGACTTGTAATGTTAGTCAAATTGGCTCATTCTTATGAATTTATCTTTCTACTGCAAACCATTACAGATCATACACTGGTAGCTATCTAAATAATGCCATTATTATAATGCACACTAATTAAGTTGTGTTACTTTCTACCTAAGAACATACAATTGGACATGACAGCAAAGGTAACAATATCTACTAATTTTAAATAGTAGCATAACAATGAAATGGTATCTCTGCTCCAAGATTTTTGTGCTCATTCCACACTAATCACTCAAAACTAAGAATACTACTTGAGTAAAACAATGTGTAAAAGATGAAAAACAGTAGTTGAAATAAATAGGTGTGCTTCATTTAAAAAAAAAATCACAGAAACTTTATCACTTTTTGGTAAAATGTAGGTCATGTACAGTTTCCATAGTAACCACTGCTGAACTATAGCTCTACAGATGACCACTGCCTATGGCTCCTTTCTTTGCTAGCAGGTGATGTACAAATACAGCTGTGCCTCAGTTAAAATAAGAAAGAGCTAAAGAAGTCCTTGGAATTGTCATTAGTTTACTTCCAAATATAACTCCTGCTTTAACATTTTCAAAAGTATCCCCCAATATCCTTGTATAGATAAACTACTCTGCTAACCAGTAGGAAATACACAAAAACTAATTTTCAGTACTAAAAATCTACTCTTTGTCTGCATATCGAGCATGGAGTCTCCAAAGTGAAGACGATCAACTTTACAAGAAGTTGCAAATAAGAAAATATTTCTATTTATACAGAGCAACCCATTAAACATCAGTAATACAGAAGTTCAGAAAGCACTCACATCAGGTTAAGCTGCCATGTGCTTATCAAAGACAAGTTCTGTGATGGTGTATTCAGTACATTCATTGCAAGTGGGAGTTAATGGGTTGGCATATTATTATTTTGCACACAAGCACACAGTGAAACCCAGTCACGTAACAAGGCTGGAGCCATAGATAATAACAGTTACAGCCTCACTTGGGAGGAAGTGGTATAGTCTTCAGTCAGTCTGACGGTGAAAATCCCTTTTTCGCCACTATTAGTCTGGGTCATACATAGTTGATGATGAATTCATTAAAATACAAAAGATTCCACGTTACAAAGACTCTAATAGGCTTTGATAGTGAACTGGAAAATAACAAGACAAGTCAATGCCCTTGACAACTGCTAACTGGTTTTCCCCTTTCAAAGAGAATCATTTCACTATTATGTGAGTACAGACTAAACCAACTACTTACTTTTTTTCTTTCTCTCTTTTTTTAACAGGTATTATGAAAACTCTGAAATATAATAGCTTCGAGGTCTGGATGCTACCCACATGCCTTAATGCTGTTAGTGCTACAAATACATTGTGGTTGGGTAGCATCAGTATTCACACACACAAAACACCAACAATGTCTCTTCCAACCATAAGAATCTTATGTTTCTATGATATTTAGTGAACAGAAGAATGATAATCAATAGTGTTGAATAGCATCAATGAAGAATTACATCCCTTCACTTGCTTTAAACTCCTGCAAGCTCAGAACCACTGGTAGGTGAACACAAGACACCACAGCAAGATTGCTGAGAAGCCAAACAGACAAGCTGTCATGGAATGGAGAAAATTTTGAGACAGCTGTTTGGTTTCCACCAGAGCCTTAGCAAAAACCAAATAATCCGTGTAACTGTTTTTACTTCACGGAATTGACAAATTCCAAAGAAATAATAGTTTGTATATGTTCTCCTAACCGGAGCTGAAAATGTCACTATGGTATTTTGGGGGGATCGATAGATATTTGGTTTCTTTACATTCCTGTAAGGATTAGGATCTTCAATATACTTCAATGCTTGGTGCACACCAGTGGACTGCCATAGCACCAGGACATCGCAGCAAACAGCAAGACTATAATACATGCAGGAGATGAAGCTGGTCTACAGAAGAAGAAAAAAAGCAAGAAGCCAATACAGCCTCCAGAAGGCAGAATACTTTTCTTTTTCCCTAATGTTTCAAATCAAAGTTCTTTAATTTTTTCCTCTCAGGTCAGTCATTTCCATGGATCCATTCCTCCCTACAGTTCTACGTTTATTCTATATGCTTGCTGTCTTCTAAGACTGTAAAGTATCTCAGGAAGTCTATTTTTTGTATGCAGATACAGGCCTTCATCTTAAACAGGTCCAAGTCTAGGCCCAATAAGAACAAAAAGTCCTAGTAAAATACAAATGACATAATAAAAATGAGAATATAAAAAACTCTTGATCCCTGAAGGCTGATAATACCGAAAACACAGAAAAGAATATACATTGCATCTTTCTTGTAAGCATTAGAACAGTTTCATCATGAAGCACCAAGAAAAGATAAAGATCTTAAGTTCATCTGCTTGTTAATTCTGCTTTGCCAGCACAACCAATAGTTTGTTAAAAAACAATCAAACAAAACAAAAACAAACAAAAACCACACAGAAGGCTGTTCCCAGCCCGCTGCTAAAGACTTAAGATCTCTTACCGCATGGTCACACAACAGTTTTGGAAGCTGTATCAAGTGATAGGGGAAAAACCATTGAGCAGGAACAAGCCACTGGATGGACAGAACATCTAAAAGAAGATCTACTACCAGTAAGAAACTGCGCCTTTATGTCACTGTCCTTCTGGTGTTAACTGCCCTCTGTTGTGCCTACTGCTCAATCAATTGCTGCATGAACAAAGGACGGCAGGGCAGCGTTCAGCAAGGAGAACACACTACCCAATGGCTCATGTATTGATGGTGGCACATACTGAAGTTAATTATAAAGTTTACAGTAATGGACAATAAGATAATATAGTTAAAAGCACTATTTCTTACTTGGCTTTAAATTTCAAAACATCTTTAAAGACTGGTAGTAAAAGCTATAAACCAGTATAAAACACAAATATGTACTAAACATATGAAACAAAACATGGCACTAGATAAGAAAACAGGATAGTGTAAGAGTCTTTCTGACGCTTCCTCTACTTTGTAAGATCACATAAAGAAAATTCAAAGAAAGCTGCTGAAGGGCCGTTGGGATTCTCACTAGAAACAAAAGCTAGTGTTAAGATAGAGCAGTCTTGAGAAAGCAAGCATGAATAAAGTTTTTCAAAAATGAACCTATTAGAAGTTATAAACTGGTAACAGAAAAATCCATTTTTCCCTCCTTTGTGATTTAATTCATCAATGATTTCCCTACAGAAGCTAAGGTAATGGTATCAGGCCACCCAAAGCTTTCACTGATATCCAAATGTTGTCATAATGCTTCTTTCTGTCTGAAGACCAGGACAGCTACTTTTAGTACCCAAGACATCTAAGGTTTTCACACTTAGAAACACATTTTAAAATTCTGGTATTATTTGCCAAAGACCACAGAGCAAGTCTTCACTAAAATAAAGCCCATCTACATCCCAGCCTTATGGTTTCTCTGGAAAAGGATGTTGGGTAAGACTAGTTCAAATCCAGGCTAGAAGGTATCTAAAAAGAAGAACTTCTGAAAGGATTTTAAAGACTGTGGGCTTAGGTACATTCCTATTTATCAAGAAAACCATGGTCATCATGATTTTGTGTTTCTAAAATTACATGCACATGTCACAGGTGAGAAAAAAGAAACTTCACATTCCAAGTCTATAAATTAGACTGTAAAATTATTAAAATAATTTTGCATATTGTAATAGCATCTAGAGACATCAACTGCTATAAAAATTCTAAAACGAGCAGCTAAGACTCGATCTGGTATGCTATTCCAATTGTCAATCTAATTTTTATTCTGCATCACAAAGCAAGGACACAATCCAACCATCACGTTTAATTTTTTAGCAAGTCTCACAGAGAAAAGCCTATCAGCAAATATAATTTCATACATTGTGTTAGCATCATACTAAACTCGGGATCCCTGCAAGAGATGGTTCCAGACTCACTGACAGTACATAGTGCTGAATACAGACCAGGATTTATACGTACATTCTTAGTGCAAGGTGCTTTTCTCTAACTAATGAATGTAGAACAGATCCGGAAGTGCTATAGAATTGCAATCAACATTTCCCAGTAATTGTTTAACGTGTTTTTGAAATATGTTCCACACACATCAATGTAGTGAAAAAGGATGAGTCACTTTCACTGACTAAGAATTTGCAAACTGCTGGAGCATTAAATTCCTTTGATCTTGATAAACTGGCTCATTCTCATTCCGTTCATTAGCCCTCCCTCTTTTCCCAGTTATGAGCCAGCCAATCTGTAGTCCTTTCTGCAAACTGACATATTTACCAAGTAAAATCTGTTACCACTGCTTTCTTGCTCTTACTGAAAAACACCCTGTTGCTTGTCAAGCTCCTCGTGTTTCAGGGAATCTCCTCCTCTCTTTTCCTTCATATATGACACAGTCAACAAGCCATCTTCCCACCCTGACCAGCTCTTTATTAGCTCCTCTCTGTATTTCCCCAGTAACCACTAAATGTTCAACTGTGCATTCTGACCCCTCTCTCTGTTCTCTTATAATCCAGCAAGTCATGTTCTTATTCCTCTTTTTTTCTTTGTATTTTTGACTCACAGCTGATGAAAGTCCATCATTAGCTCCCAAGTACCATTTTACTGATGATTTGCAAATATTGCCAAAGAATCTCACAAAATAACCTGGTGTGTTGCTTTGAGCCATGTCTTGATAAGTACATTTCTTTAAGGGTTAACATGGCAATGTAAATATCTACACGATTTGAAAAATAAGAATGTTTCAGATTGTAAATATAAATCATCGTTAATTTTCCAGAAAGTTATATGGCAACTGTAATAGGGCTATTTTCTCATCTGTTCTATCTGAAAAATTAGTGTATGTGGAGTCTGCCACAAACAGGTATCCACATTTAGGCAGCAATTCAATTACAATACTGATTAGCAAAAAGCATCTTGATGTTTTCACTCTACTCCTTTGATGGAAAAATACTGTACAGTCCAAAAAAAAATCTTTAGCACTTTATTCTGTACCAATCAAAAATCACAGTTGCCATAGAAACTGTAAAAACTGAAGTCAGTCATGACATAACAGGATAATGGAAAATGTCTGCTGGCTCAGGTTTTCATGCTGGAAATGCTTCAGTGAATTTAACTAGGGAGTCAAGCAGTTCCCCAAATCTAACAAACAAATCTTATAACAGGTATGATTATTGTTTTTAATAATCCGGTCAGAGTCTGGAAAGTAATAGTATTTATTACTCCTGCTCTACACATTGGCTACATTAACAGCAGACAGACTCTTCCCAGAACATTCAGTACAAGCCTCTGCTTAAGGAGACTGAATTTCTTTGATTACACGTCTGAGATACCCTGGAGGAACTTTTGGTCAGTGTTCTCAGCATTCCTGAAATCCCATTTTTGGCATTTTAAACTGAGGTAAATCACTTAAAAATCCATATTGCCATTAGTTTTTGCCTCTTACATATGCGGTTCAGAAAAAGAATTATAGTGTGCAGGCCCCTGCCCCAACCCAAGGTGGTCCAGCTCCATACCAAACATTGTTTCAGATTCTTTCCCTACAATGTGAAACGCAATAAAACACAACTCTACCCTTGACTAACAAAGGCTACAAGAGCCTTTCACTATCCATCTTGCAGAGCCAAAGCACAAGAAGAACTCTGCTGTGTGGAGTTGGTCTGCCTTTTACTGGAACCACTTGACACTTCATAATTACTAAGTGACAGGACTGCCTTACTGCAAACCATTTGCCCTTTAAGCAGAGGCCATCCTACTGAAAAGAAAATAATCATAATACACAGGAACACTGTTGGGCTGGCCTCACTGCAGGTGAGCAAACCGACTAGCTTAACCAGGAATAATATGAAAAGCAGCAATGTGAATGTGGACATATTCAGATCTTTAGAAAAAAAAATCTCAGAAGCCTTGAATTGAGCTTTATGGAGAAACTTAAGTGACTTTTTTTGGTTTCCAGCTAGTTTCCTTAAGACATTTTTCACTCTGTAGCTTTAATTTATTCTTTCAAATAACTAGGTACGCATATTTTGAATAGAGAGCAAATAGGTACTGGTGTTCCCTATGCTTTCCTAGAGTTAACTTAAATACAAAATTCTGTTTTATCATGTTTGCATTTGGCAATTTCCACCCCTGTTGAACAACTTCACTGACAGTCCCCCCCTCCCCGCCCTCCACCTTGCTTAAGAACTATTATTTAATGGCAGGGGTGAGCATAGCTGGTCTGTAACATGCCTCAGCAATCCACAGAAGGATAACTGACAAATTAGAGAACCTTTCCAGTTGCACCTGACATAAAGTTTGGGCCAGCACAAATTCACTTGTCAACTTCCCTAGCCATGAGTTTAGAAAAATAGTTTTGATTTAAAATGAAGTGAAATGCAGATTCCAGTAAAAGGAGTAGCAAATAATCCATGTGTGAAAGAATAAACTTTCTTCAAGGAACAAATAAACAACCACAAATCACCTCTCCTTAACAAGAATGGCATGAATTAATTTGTTTCCTGCATATACCTTGCAGGCTTCTTACTAGAAGAGAAGTGCCTGATTTACACAAATCCATAAACCTTAGGGGGAGAGAGACAGATACATTTCTTCAGTTACCATGATCAGGAACCTAGTCAACATGTACAAAACCCTGTAGATTTTCACTCTTCTCTTCCATTCTGTAGCATTCTTTCACAAGCTTTGGATTTAAAATATCATTCAACATTTCTGTATGCCATTACCACATTTACTACACTTGTACATATATAACTACATAAACACATATATATGCTTTTTCAAATTATAGATACACACATACATAGTTATGCTTTTTTCAAGCTCTAAATATATGCACACATGTGTAGACATGCACACAGACCTTTATTTAATGAAAAAGGCACATTCATTGCCATGGATGTCATTGAGGAAATGAAAACAATATAATGCTTCCGTAATCATGTAACTGATTTGGATATGCCCAACATTTCTTTTTCAATAAAACATGCTACAACAGGAAGAGAAATATAAAGATTAATGTAAAATGTTGAGTATTAATAATTAACAACAGTCTTAATCTACATGCAGCTTATAAAATACTGTTATAATACTACATTCCACTATCACGAAGAATTACTGTATACTGACAGGGATTACTGGAGCTCATGGCATAATAGATGATTTTTTTAGATTGCTGTTGTGTGTCTCAGCAGTCCCTTGGAGAAGCAATGAATCTGCACATGTACTGACAAAGAAGAGTAAGAACAATTTATACGAATCTTTTTAGATTTTTCTGAACAGCAGAGTAGCTGTGGGCACACAGTAGGAGCCCAGACTTCAGGGAACATGTGTACAGAATAAACACATTACTGCATAAAGTGGGCTAAGGAGAAAAGACTTTGACACTGATCTCAGATGAGGCTAGAGCAAACATGTCTTACATATTCCGAAAGCCTGCTGTTATGCGTATAACATATGCTAGTGAGGACAGAGTTGTCTGCAACAGAAAGATGCGTTTTCGTGTTTTGCCCTGTATTCAAACATTATGCAACCCAATCCTGCAACATTCCCACACAAATAATCTTTACTTGAACACATTCTTATTGTTTGCCGTTTTGCATCTAGAGATCTTGGACTGTTCATAAGTTTGTCATTTGGGTTTTGCAGAAGCTGACGACTAATAGAAAATAACAACAGAGGACAGGAATCTGAAAGCCACTACTACCAGTATCTGATTGAGAAGTGAGTTCTGATTAAAAAATATGCAATTCCAGATCCTCTGAAAAACCTTTAGTAAGTAATAATCTGTTGCAGTAATCATTCCAATATCACCCCCAATTCTCTCTGAAAAATATAAAAGTATACTTCCGAAAAACAACGGATGCAAGTAAAATTGGAAAAATAAAACTATTATATAGGAATTGTCAAATTTGAGGTAACAAACAGGAAAATAGCCAGAAGTTCCATGAAATATTACATTTTCTTGGGCTACGGGTCTAATTCTTCACCACCCTATATAAACACCAGTGTAAAAAGAAGATGTGGCTTCTATATTGACACTGCTAAATTGTACCAGATTCAACTATGGGGAACCAAGCTCCTTAAATTCAATCTTCGTTATTTCCGCTTTACAACAACACTTGAACTGGTGTATTTACTTTGCGATTTAAGTCTGCTGTTGCAGCAGTCAGGGATGTTTTGGAGTTGTTTGTTTGTTTTTTTTCCTCCACAAAAAATCTTACAATCTAGACAGTTGCATTAGAAAAGTACTGCCATTGCCTACAGAAACATGAACAAATAGGTTGTGGCTTTGTCAAGAATGAAACAATGAAAGTGAAAAAAGAAAAAAACAGAAAAAACAAAACCAAAGAACACTTAAAAATGGAAAACAAATGAAAGCTAAGCAAAATAAACGTATCTGCATCATGTCCTGAAGCCTAGTCAGTAGTCAAAAGCACTGGCAGACTGCCAAGTGGAAGAAGTTCCAGGCTGAAAATCCCATCACTAAATTTGGAGAGTTCATGTTCAAGAGCCAACAGCAAGAGTCTCAAACACAATCCAAGCAGGGTAATGAGTTGGGAGGGGGAGAGGACATCTCACATCTACCTGTGTCTCAAATCATCACAGTCTTTGTTCTCCCCACTAGAACTCTAAATTTAGCAAGAAACCTACAGAAAATCTGGGCTTTTCAAAACCACTCAGTACTGTCTGCCATCTGCATTCACAGAGGTGAGGCAGCAGAACTGAAAGTATCAAATCAGAACACGGGATGTACACACACACTTGGCAGCAGATTGTGGCAAATAGATTCCAGAGCTAGCAGAGACTTGAGCTAGTAAATCGATGAAGCAGAACACAGTTCCCTATAGACTTATCAGAACAGGCCCAAAAGCAGTCTCGTTAAGGTTTCACAGCACTGTACAAACTGCTTCTGGACACATACTTGCTGCTACCACTCTCTGCTTACCAGTGAACTCTGTTCTGGAACAAGAACAAGCAGTGCTACTTCAGTTCTGTCAATCTCTGATGCACACAAGCCATAAAACCACAAAATAATTCCAGTTGGAAAGGACTTCAGCAAGTCTGTAGTCCAGCCTCCTGCTCAAAGCACTGTCAGCTAGGATATTAGACCAGGCTGCTTACAGCTTTAGCCACTCAGGTCTGTCTTGAGAACCTGCAAGGACAGAGACTACACAGCCTCTGTAGGGAACCTGTTCCAGTGCCTGGCTGTCCTCATGGTGAAAAGTTTCTCCTTACATTCAGTCAGAACATCTCTCGTTTCAATCTACATCCATTGTCTCTCACACTCCCATCACAGACCATTGGGAAGTGCCTGCCTACATTTTGCATTAGCTCCTCATAGCTACTGCGCAGTTGTTTCTACCAAGCCCCCCCCCACAGCCTCCCCTTCTCCAGGCTGAACAAGGTTGAGTCCCTCAGTCCTTCCACACAGGGTGAATGCTCCAGCCCCCTCATCATCTTGGTGACCCTCTGCTGAACTTGCTCCACTTTATCAATGTCTTTGTTGCATTAAGGAGGCCAAACCTGGACACGATATTCTACATACAATCTATTCAAGGTACAATCTAACAAGTGCTGAGCTGAGGGGGATAGTCACTTCCCTTGCTCCGCTAGCTGTGCTGCCTGTCTGCCAAGACCCCCAGTGCCTTTTCTGCAGAGCTGCTCCCCAGCCCGTCAGGTCTTCCTTCCCAGGTAACACAACTCTGCATTTGTATTTGCCCAGTTTTGTCCATCTCCTTTCAGCCCGTTTCTCCAGCCTGCCTAGGTCACTCCGAATGGCTGCTTTTCCCTTAAGGCCATCAACTATTCCCCTCAATGTGGTTCTCTGCAAACTTGATGCAAGTCACTGTGCCACCTCCTTCAAGTGATCAATAAAGACGTTAAGCAGGACAGGTTTTGGGACAGACTCCTGTGGTGCCCCCCAAGGTAGAGTACAACCGCATCACCACCACCCTCAGCTGAACATCCAAGTCCTCTACCCAGTAGAGCTTTTTTTACTTTTCAGATAAGGAACTACACTAACCCTATTGCCCGCTGTAATTCACAAATAGCTCTAGCCTCGCTTTATTAGACCAACGATAAAAAAAGAAAATGGAAACATCCTTCTAGTTGCTACATATGAATTGTCAGATAAAGTCCAGATCACTTATTGCTACTCATTTACACACATGGTTTATTGCAGATATGAGGCTTTAAGTAGATTCCACAAATTATATGAGTTTAGTAACTGGTAACCTCAACCTCAGAAGTCAAAAGAAAAATATGCTGTAAGTTAACTAGCCACGTTCAGTTGGTTGAGTGGGAACAAGAAAAGGATTTCCGTTCAAGTGTCTCATGGAGACATCAAATGTAATCTAGCATCTTCTCAGGGAGAATGACACATTTCTTCCTCCATTTACTCCTGTAATGAGTGGAAGAAAAGGACTGAGGACTGCGTGGTTGCATTGGCTCAGGTGGCAGGATGAATGATCAGCAGGATCAGCTATTCTGTCACAAATTTGTGCAGGCTACTCTCAACTCTGAACAGACAGGGTCAAGCAGAAGCACTGGCCTTCAAGCTTTGTGACTCTTGATTTTCTCTCTTCCCCCAGATCATCACCCAAAATAGAAGATAGTCTCCCATATACTTAAAAACATTTCACACAATCTAGATATAAATGATACAGTGTAAAAGTGGAGTCTCCTCTGAAACTCACTCTGACATACAAATTTTTTTTTACATAAACTACCACCAGAGGAAATAGTTCTTTTTTTTAAAAAAAAAAGTACTTCCTCGCAGTGTCAACATTTAAATGTGATAAAATAGAAAAATACTTCAAAATAAAAGCAAATAGCCTACATTGTATTTCTTCCAAGTAAGATGAACCTTTCTTAGCTTGTATAAAAACAAGTATCATGCCTTACACGCCACTTTAGTACTTACGAGTAAAATGATTAGAAGTGGATGGATGGACATTACTTCCACTGTCAGCGCTTTCACTGCTAGAAATGTCATCATCTGATTCCCACACACAGGAACAAGGTGAGGTGCCATCGACTTCTTCAAACTTCCTCTTTAAAATCCCGCTCATCACTGCAATGTTGTCACATGCACCTGTAACAGGAATAGAGGCAATGAAGCACTAAAACATCCGCCTGCTGTCCAGGTCTTCAGACTCATTTATCAGGAAGGAGTTAATATATCAATCAGATACTACCACCTGTAGCTAAATGGCTCCTTACCAAGAGTTTTAAACAACTTTTCCAGGAAGGAGTCAAACATACTTATCATCAGTATATTAATCATCTCACTGACTTTCTTACAGGCAGTCTTTTCTTAAGACAGAAGGCAAATGTTGTGTTCTACCACTGCAGACAAAATTCTATAGCCAATCTCATGCACAAAAAAAAATAATAAATATTTCTGTTATGCAGCAAGCTTGGGCCAAGTATGAGATATATATAACCCAAAATAATTCAGTAGAAATGTATCTTTATACAATACTTAAACTTACTTGGCACCAAGAAACATTACATGACAAAAATCAGTGTTTGCTAATAAATATAGTTCAGAAAGTGTTCTCTCTTTTGATTTATTTTAAAGGTCTAACCTATGTAATACTCTTATCAAATGCCCACATTCTCAATTAGATTTGAGAGCATGAGATACTTAGCATCTTTTCAGACCAGGTCCTGCAAATACAGCTCTGGCTCATTTTGTCATTTTAATTTATGCAGAAGTTTCCTGCAGAGCTTTTGTGAAATTCAGATACGAGTACTGGCACACACGTAGGCTATTTCCATTCACACAAGTAAAGCATCAAGGGACTGAATCCATCCTTATGAATTTGGCTTCCTAGTAACACTGCCAAACAAAGCCAGAGTCATGTTCAACATTCCTTATTGTTTCCCTTTCATATATAACAGCTGATCTTCTTATCGCCTTTTATGGAATACCAAGCAGAAAAAAAATCAAAATATTTTTAAAGCAATTCCTAGGTCATTTTAATGCATTGGATAGGCTGAAACAATTTTTTCTCTATCTTTAATTAAAAAAGATCTTAAAGTTTACTGTCACCATCGTTACTGATTACATCCTACTGAAGACTGAAAATTAATTCTAAGATCTTAATTTAAAAGTTACAGATAATATCTACTCATCAGTGGAACGTTGCTGTAAATAGCTGGGGAAAAAAGGCTGCTGTTTGATGCTTTCAAGCATATAGTATCAAAAATTCTTATTCTTTGGAATGCCGCTTGCCTTCAGTTTGTTAAGCTGCCAATTCAATTCGTTTTATAACAAAGTTGATTTCCTCCAGTAAGTTTCAGTCTACCTTTATGGATGTGTCTAATTTATAGAAAATATTTCAGTATAGATGTGGAATCACAAAATAATGCTAAGAACAGATGCTGCATAAGATGATCTTCAGTACCAAACTTGTTTGTATGCAGAGCACACCAAAAATTAAATAATGAATATATTAGGTTTCAATACTGTCAGTCACACAGACAGCTTTAAATGCATATGCCTGTCATGATGTTCTCAGCTTGTTTTACTATTTATGAAAAAACTGTTTTCCTGAACGGGATTTCTTCAGGCAAAAAACACAACTTAAAAAAAGAGTGTGCTTAGATCTCAACCTTTGCCCTTTTATCCAAAAATTAATTGCTATAAACTGCAAAGAAAGCACTGCATTTTTATTCTGAGGACAAGGAAAGGAGCATTTAGCATCACTTCATAATAACCTTTGCAAAAAATGTAAGAGAGAAAAGAACAACACACACACACACTGAAAACCCACAATAATAGAAAGGGGGTAGACCCCCCCCAAAAAAAACAGGTTCAGAAACAACTCCTCTGAACTGTCCCCCACATCCTCACTATATCTCTTGCCAACCACCTTTTCCACTGCCTCCTGCAGTGCTGAAATTGTGAAATCACCATTATTTCCATGGCAACAGCCTGCAATATCAAAACCACAGGATTATAGCTTGACTGAAGAAGAGGGTAAAGAAGCAGCTGGAGTGTGAGAAAAAACGCTTACACTCAAACATCTCAGTGAAAAGAGTGATAAATGGGCTGACAAAGAGTTTATCGTACAAGTGAGACCTAGGTCAAATCCATGTCTGAGCCCATTGAAATTGTGGCTACAGGAGTTGTAAAGTTACAGGTCCAAAGAACCTCAGTCATAACTGCACCGCAAGGCAAACCTAACAGCTGCAATCATCACTAGTGTGCAGGCTGCCAGAAAGCAAGAACTAATTTCATAGCCCGAGATGATTTCCAGACAAAAGCCCTTTTGTCAGGCATTGTCTTCTGCAAGTATACCAAAGAGCAACTGGATGACTAACAAGCATCTTGCACATGAGTAAAGTCATTGCAGATAGTGAGAGTCTCAATAGCCAGAACTGTTTACAGCTAGTAGCAAAAACAAGTATTTTTCACACCAAAGGGTTTTAAATTTGCTTGCATTTAGCATAACCTACATTTGTATCAAGTATCATGACCTGGTAGCAGCGAAGCCATTTGATTAAGAAGATTTATGTAATGGACCATAACAAGTGATTCCCAGGATCCTTGGAAGTAGCATACAGGTTAGCTTTCCACCCAGCTATTCGATCAAGGTAAGCCAAGAGGTATGGGAATACTGCAGAACCTGAGTATCACCCCAACACCTAGAGAAGGCATAGCTATCCATTATATATATTTAGTATCACTGTTGCCCAATTTCTGTTCTGAATCTCTTCGAGGAAGATTATCAAGAAGGTTGTTTGACCAAGTAGTCATGACAAAATTCAGGCATTGCCACTTGCCTGAGATCTGTTGATTGTAGTCTCTCTGTTATCAAGTCTCCCCAGGAAAACGCTACACAGGGGAAAGGAGACGCTTCCATTACTCAAGAGCTTGGCTATCACAGAGATAGATTAAAGAGTATCTAAAACTGTTAGTACACACTATGTACCAGCAGGAGATCCCTTTAGAACAACATCTGTATAAACAGCTGCTGCTCCATAAGCCAATATTCTTCAGAAAGAGGCACATCTGCACAGTAGCACATGAGGCATGTTCATCTGATACATTTAACCCACACCTTGTTTCCATAGGCATCCTATAGTACCTGAGTGAGATCCACATCTCCAGGAACCAGGAGATAAGCATGGTGACACAGAACCCAATACTGTTTATGAAAGCATTATTTTGCACACTCTGTTGATGATGCGATATATCCCAGTGGAAGACAGAGAACAACAGGAATAAGCAACAGCCAAACTTCTAACAGTAATGAGCCCACAAAGTTCCTTAAGTCCAGAATCGGGGAACCAGGACAGAGAACTGAAATTGACTTGTCATTCTTTATGCTGCACCATAGCTATGACTGAATCGGTAATTTCAGATTTTTGGGAATCAAACTGAAGCAACTGCAGTCACAAAGAAATCTGAATCCCACCTCATTCTGAACTGAAGACTCTAGAGGTTTAGGGGACAAGGCACCAAAGACATACACGTGTCAAATTTTCAATACACGAATTGAAAGTAAAACTATAAATACACCCCACATCCAATAACAGCAATTAGAAGGGTAATATAACTACACAATGGTACAATTTTGCTAACACAGAAATCACCTATGGCATGCCAGACAGTGTATCATATAGGACGGGAATAATCTAAACACACGGAAGTGCTATAGCAAGATGCATATTCTGAAGAAAAATGAGTAAATGCACTTATTTCTGAATAGAATCCAGTACACAAAAGTCCATGACTGACTACAGGAAACAACATCACATGACTAAGAAACACACACGCAAAGAGCAGTAAGTCAGTATTCTTGGACTTCTTGTTAGACACCAATGAGGTCCAGCCTTCAGAGGCAAACACTGAAAAACAACTACCCACTACAGTTAAAGATCTGCTACATCAAATTGTTAGTTTGGGTGAAAAAAGGATAAAGTTGGCATGAAAAGTTCAATTAGAAATAGACCTTTCAGGATCATTATTAAATAGCTGCCTAGTAGCCAAGATTGATTTGGAGCAGCATCCTGCTGATTCACACAACTGAGTAACAAGTAGGCACTGGAAGCTTTCCTGTTTGTTGATATATCCTTCACAACAAAAAGTCCCTGCACAGCGATGTGATACATCGTCCTCTGCCACGCTCCTCACCATGCTAACGTGGCATTAATCCACAGCAAAGCAAAACAAAGTTGAAACAGAGGGAACAGTATTTAAGCAAGGAAAATCAGCCACACATTGTTGTGAGGTCAAACACCAGTTGTCTGAGACAGTTAAGGATTCTTCAAGGAAATGGCAACTTGGCACAGCAGAAGCATATTATAGATGCGGGCTGGGAGAAGGACATATCTTTCTTAAACACCCCCCATCCATTTTTCCGCCTTTCTTTCCCAGTTTTCCTCCACTCCGAAGAAACTACTCCCACAAAGAGATCGTTTAACCAGTTCTCTAGCTGCAGGTACACTGACTGGCAAAGCAAGTCCTCTTCAAAGCTCCATGGCAACAGGCTTTGCCTTGCTACAATGCCAGATAATTTGCAGGCACCTTGCATTTAAAAAGTTAGAGGCAACATGTTATTACTAGAAGACAAAAATCCCATGTCAGTGTGGGGAATATATTTAAAAGTCACAATGCTACCTGGAATCTATAAAGTAAAATAATGTAAAAGCCTGGCTGGATTGATTTTCTCTTGTACCTGAAAAGGCTGGAAATTTTAGAAAAACCATGGTAACAGTCTCATTGCAGCAGTCCTTTAGAAAGCAGGTATCTCCAAATCCCAGTGAAAAGCCCAAAAAGAGCAGTGTTAGAATTACTGAGTGGAGGGGCAGGGTGACAGTGCATCTCCTGCGTTCCCAGGAGAAGCTTCTTCTCCAGAACATGCACTGCCAAACATACTCTACAAAACCTAACTTTAAGTTGCCATATCCTCAGGGTTTCACTGACACCCATGGACAGAAAAAAGTAAAACAAACAAAAAAATCCACAAAAGTGCCAGGTCCACATTGGGTACGCACTATAGGGAGAGGTAAAAGCACTTCTCCTAACTTCAGCTATTGCTTTGAAGTGTGCTAAAAGACACTAATAACACACAACAAGCTGCAACACAGAAATAGGGAATTGACAAAGTCTTTGTGCAGTGACAAAAACAAATCCAAAGACATTTCCATCCTAGTCAAAATCTTCAAATAAATGACAGTTTTTCAAAATTCAGCATTATAGTATACAGCTGATCCAACATCACACAGGAAATCGAATAGGTATGGAATATACCTATGAAGACGTAACATCAAGTATGTACCGAGTGCAGTAAACATAAAACAGATATGAAATAATAAAATAGGACCCTGCCTCAGATTATATATCCTCATGATTTAGAGCAAAGACTTAATACAGGAATCAGCTAATGACTCAGGAAAAACAAGAGAAAAAGTCCAAGAACACACTGGCATTTAGGGGGAAAAAAATCCAATTAATTGCTGCTTTCGTTCATTTATGAAACCTTATTTTGTACTAATTCCTTCTTGAGACCTGATCACATACCATGATAAAATCTACCTGGGTAAAAATTCTTATCTGAAAATAAAAACAAAATAAAAAGGCAGGCATCAAAGACTTGACCTGTAAGTCACACTGCATTTTGCTTTGTCTCAAATATATCAACTGAAAGTACAGAAAAATTTAGACAAAGTCTGTAGTAGCAAATCTGTATTGCTTCCGAACAAAAAAACCACTTCTACGTAAGTGACTGCAAACTGAACAGGAGGATGCAGAAAACAGATGTTACACATAAAACATTACTGCAAAGTACTCATCACAAACAACTCCCACCCACCGGCCAGTCAGCATGTACTATAACATGCTAGGGAGACTTGGCAAATAATTTCACAGTTAAATCATGAATATTGATGCTCACAAGCAGAGATGTTTGGATTATTTGTTGTGATTAATATTCTTTTTGAATTTAGGTCTTCTTCTTAGCTTGCAAACAAAGCTTGATTTTTTTGAAGACATTTTTCTTACCTGCTGAATAAATGTCAGCAGCAGAGATGGTCATGAACTAATCAAGGTGTTTGCTTGGTTCCAGATATCGCACTTAATTATTTTGCTCTTTGTGTAACTGACAGTTTTAAATAGTGGGGGGGGGGGGGAACAGTCAAAACCAAAAGCATCTACAGTGACAACATCACTCACAGAGAATATCATTTGCTTGTGAAAATGACTATTCATGTAAAGGACTGCATTAATGCAGACAAAAAGCCATTTGCATGAATGCTTGCAAACAGTGAACAACAGAGGTACATGAACATGAATCAAACAGCTGTTCAGAATTCAAATTAATGTTTGCAATACATGTTTTGCTGTATTTGGCAGCTCTAATCACAACTACCAGTTGCCAGAGGTAGGCTCTGATACTTTCACTACTACAATCTGTAAAAATTAAAAACACATAGCAAGATAATTCCACTTAAGAGACTGCTCTGTATAGGCACAGGGAACACCATTAGTATAATCTTACTCATAAATTTGTGTTTACAGCAGCGGTCAAGTTACACAGACATAAACTAGGAAAAGTCTTTCTCTGCTCGTTTGCTTCAGGCTAGCTAAATCCATAGCACTAAGCATATCCTGCAGGATAAGGCTGTGCCATTCAACGTGGGGAATCTGTTCTGGCATTGCAAGCCAAATCCTGCCAAGTCTGCTCTTTGCAGGGTTTCTATACCATCGCTTTACAGCACTTCTGATTTCACACTTGAGTGCTAATCCACTAATCTTCTAGACTGCCTACACATTGTTGTACACTCTAACACACACACACCAACTAGCTCCACTGGCAATGAATTTAGAATGCAGAAAGAATGTTGGCATATGCTTGCCTCCTGTCTCTACATGCAGTAGAAATGCAGTGGTGGCACATCTGGCTCTGGCTTAGTCCTTCAGAACCATCTCATAAGGTCCTACATGCACTAAGCCTGTAGATATTCCCTTCTCCATCATCCAAATATAAAACTCCCACATAGAGCAGCAGTGAAACAGCCTTCTGATGCCCAAGTTAAATTCCTAGCTACATCAACAGTTAAATGAAACACTCATAATTCAGCCAACAGAGTAAAATTCTCTTACATCTTCTCTCAGCATGCTCCCCAGAGAGCAAAATGAGATCAGTAAGAGGCAGTGATAATTCAACCAGGCATCCAGAAGCTTAGCATTCAGGTCTCCAATGATGAAGGTGCAACCTGGTAGAAGGGGATTCAGAGGCATTCAGCCAGAGGGCTTTCCAGTCAAGATGAGATTTGCCCACACAAGCTGTTTAGTTTGAGTTTGTTTTGTTTATAACAATTTTCTAAGATTGCTGCAGCAAGAACTGCTCCTACAAGAGTGAAAGATGCATAAGTGACACTGGGTCCTAGAGACAAAAAAAGAGATTCAGGAGAAAGTCATGTTGAAGCTGGGTCACAAACTAACCTAAGCTCCATCTAAGCCATCCAGAACACTTTTAGCTGGGCCTATCATGAAGTCCTTTCCAAAGCCTTCAGGTAACACTGCTGAAGACCTAGTATTGGCCACTTTTCTTCTAGGTTTTAAGCTCTGATTATGAAATTTCATCAATTAAAATCTCTTCACCCAAAACCTCTGTGGAAGATTTTCTCTTGCTTCTGTTCAAAGAAAACAAAAAAAAAATAGTGCCATGTGTTTGGCCTCCAGTACAGAATTATCTGTATCCCAGAAGAAATTTTTAAGTTTGTGTGTGGGCTCCCAGAAAAGACTTATTACTTTTTAAACTGTATTGCAGTACTGCTTACAGCAGAGCTCTGGCCCAGAGATGTCATAACTCTTCAAAAAATTGAAATGTGAAAACAGAAAAGCACTGCCACCAGTCCTACTGCCTTCTACAGATACACAGAGAAGAGTAAGCATGTAGGTGATGGGAAAAACTGATCCATCTGCTATATGGGAGACAGCAGACTAACAACACATCCCTGCTGCACCTCTTTGCAAAATGACAGCGAACATTTGGCTTGCTTAGCCCCTCCCCAGCAACTGGAGTGAGGTTCTGAGCCTGGCAGTAGTGTTTTCAGCATGGTTTTGGCACAGCGGCTTTGCATTATGCTGCTCCCAGCTACATGAATGGCAGTAGGGTCCAGCTCTGTAGTGCAGGTTGGAAATGCCATCAACTTACAGAGCGCTGGAAATAAGTGGCCTCTAATATAAATTTCGCCCAGGTAATAATATTAATTGGCACACCACAACCTGCCTTCTTACTATTTCAGTACTTATCTTCCACACTGTTCTTCCATGAACATCAATCTTGTGCACTGCCGGCAGAGGAACTGCACAACATGGTAGGATATCTTGTATATCTCAGTATGCTCCTGCCAAAGTACAGCATGGTCAAGACTTGTATATGCCAAAGGGGTCTTCACACCTCTACAGCCCTGATATACGCTACTTAGCTCCCTGTTGCATGCTATTTAACACACAGCCTGGCTGCTCATTCACCACTGCCATCAAAGCCAGCAGAGAGAGCATGAATTCAACAGCCTCCCCCCTTCTGCCCCATGGTCTCTGCATCTTGACACAGGTTAGCCATTCTCACCTCTAAAATCTGTAGTGATTAACAGAGTTTCTCAAAAAGCAAACAAACAAGAACACCCACAACAACAACAAAACCCAAAACAAAACACAAAAAGCCCACAAAAACCCCAGCATCCCCAAACCCAGAACATCTGAACTCCAATTAGTGCAATATGAACTTGTGACACAAAAATGTACTGGAACACACTTACAAAAGTAACTCTGAACTCGGTTTTCCTCTTTTATCAGAAAAAGAGAGGAGCAAACTCTTCCAGATAAATGGTTTACATGTGGAGGGGCGTGTGTGTCTGAGGAGGGGCAGGGAGGCGTACATGCAAATTTTAGATAACAGAGGACCAAATGCTTCATACCGTGCTCTTGCCATAATTATTGACAATAATTGTACTATTTATTGTGACAAGATTAAAATGTCTAATTTTAGGAGATTAGAGTTTAGAAACAAGATGAATGGATAGTTTGGGCGTGGGTTGAGAGTGACAAATGTGGTAAGATAGTCTGTCTTCACACACGTGGTCTGATATTAGCTGTATGGCACAGAACTCTTTCATCAGGCATGAACACATAATGCTGAAGATTGTTGGAAAAATCTAGCCTGGCACAAACCTCAACTCATATGCCTTCAACTTGTTATAAAAAAAAAAAAACAAAACAGCAATACTTTTTCCATGTTATCTTCACTATCTTCTGCAACCTAGACATAAGGACAGGCAATGGGCAACAAACTTCCATTATTTTCAGCAGATAAGAACTTCTGCTTCTATATCCAGAAATCAAGGGATTCATGTCAAATTGGCACAACTTGACTACTGCTGTAAAACACACAGATGCTACTTCCAGCAACTTATCACACCTTTACTTTGAAATAATGTTTAGGTTTACTTATCTCCACAGAATCTTAAGTTACATACTATAGGAAAGGGCTTTTTAAAGTTTAAGCAACCCGGGTTTGCTCATCTTAATACAAAACAAATTATTCTCAATAAGAAGGCCTGCTATGATTAAATTTTATTGTCCTCAAAGAAAAGTTTCTATAATCCATCTAATAATCTGCCTTATTAATATGTTAATAGTCTTATATAATGAAAGATACCAGATCCTTTCCTTTTACTCATTTCAATTAATCAAAACCAAGTATTCAACTTTTACTTTAAATTACCTTTGGTACTCATGTTGTCAGCTAAAAATGGATTTTAGTATTAATTTGCAGAGGATTAATTATTTATATGTATAACAATACCTTGTAATATTTTAATGTTGCATTTGAGACAGTACAGAACAGGAGGAATGCCTCATTCGATAATGGAAGATTAATCAGCAATTTTGATCTATGCTACAACAAATCCCATATATACTAACAAAATAAAAGAATAAACAAGGCATATTTAGCCCACAAGGCAGCACTGAGGAAATTTTTGTCATTTGTTCTGTTTTCTGGGCACAAACAGGAAGCCATCCAATGGAAATGAAGGGGAGATCAAAAAACAGAAGTGTTACTTTTCATATATACTGAACACCAGCTAACAACAAAAGAAGTTGTGACATGTGGAGGGAATAAATAATAAAGAATTGGATATAGAGTAGTGACTACACTTTCTTAATTGAAAAGAATTCTATAAAGGATTAGTTTTCTTAGTAATGCTAAGTAATGTAATGCTATTTCTTGCTTACAACAAGTTCTTTAGTAATTTAGGGTTTGGCTTTTGTTTAAGGTAGTTTAATATTTGACTTAACATGGTTTGTGTGATATTTCAACCACCTACACATAGAACTGATAAGGACGCATTCACTAAAGATTCTGCAACAAATAAAAGAAAAAGACATTCTTTTATTTACAAATTGTTAACTTAGAGGCAGGGATTAAGTGTACTCTTCCTACCATTGACTTCACTGGGAAAAACCCTGTGTCCTCAAGTATTACACAACGCATACCTGCACCACCACCACAAACTCCCCCCCCCCCAACTTTTACCTGCTTTCAAACTCTTTGGCTATCCTACCTCCCACTCACATGCTTCCTTCGCAGTAGGGTCTGCAACCAAGGCTAATGAGCTCATCCCATTTCTACCAAGCTGGTGAGTGCTGGCGGCAGTTGATAGGGAATATTGGACTGAAATGCAAATCTGTAGTTCACGTAGAATACCTGAATCATTAGGGAACTTTAAGACGAGTGACAACACGGTAGTTTTATGCAGTATCTTTCATGCTGTCATTATTAAGCGGTAGATATTTTTAGCCCCCAAAAGCCAAATCCATCTGCAGCAGCGGCGTTTCCAAGGAGACAGAATAATTTAAATACATGTGGAACTAGATCTGTTTTCATCAACTCCTCTCTGTTACTGGAGCTGCTCTGAGTCAGATCTCTCATTTGAGGGGAAAAGAAAAGTGATAGCAATACATAGATTTGAGATTGTAATTTAACAGTTGTGCTTATGCTTTCAGATACATATCCATTCACTACAAATAACAAATGCTAGGATGCAACTCATCTATTCTTCAGTCAGTATTATTTGCCAGTGTTCACATTCCAGTATAAAGATGATACAGTTCAGTCTTTTAATCTTTTTGTGAATCACTGACATTGGCTGTAAGTTATTAATTTTTTTGATTGACCATTTGTTTAGCAAATATATCGGGCTCCATTCTCTGAAGAAACAGCTAGGAGAAATCCAGATGCTTGCAGCGGGTAAGGTGTATAAACAAGAGGTGAGAGGAAAAAGCTTTTTCCAGTCCTTTTTAATACTCAAGTAAGAGTTTTATTGACCTTGTCCAGTTTTTCTTTACCAACATCACTTTTTAATAATTTCAGGTGTATTCTAAGGGAATTCACTCTCCATAAATACAACAAAAATGAATACACGGATTTACTGATTTTAATCTCTGAAATCTATTAAAACTAAATTCCAGTATTTTAGCTTTATAAGTATATTTTATGACTATATACTCTCAAACCAAGCAGAAAGTTTCTATTATTTTCCTTTATTTCAGTGCTATATAAATGGACTGTGACAACTAAATAATCCCGTAACTATATTTTCAATGCAGTACAAAGATGAACAATTAACTAATGAAAAACTATTTGTTCACAAAATAACATTCCCAGTTTTTCTATCAATGGATTAATTTAGAATACAGCATTCAAAAGACACGGACAAGTGTCACAAGAATTAAAAACTGCTTTATATTATTTTAAAAAGGAACCTCTTCCATAAAACATATATACTGTTAATTGCTTATAGATTAGATACATCTTAATAACATATTATAATTAACTTCAAGAAATTCCAGAAAAAAGGTGATATTAGAAATATATAGTGGTTACTTAGTTATCTTAAAGGAGCTACTGCAGATACTCAAGAGATTAAATACAGCAAATATATCATTATCTAAAACAAATTACTTCCCCCACAGTGTTATTACCATCACTAATGTGAAGTAATGCAAATCTCTGATTACTTTAAAAACAAAAACAACAACATACACCTATAGAATTAGGAAAAATTTATAACTACATTTCATTTATTTAAATGAAGATTTCTGCTTCAAACCAGCAAAACCGGGTCCGGTAGTATAACAATTATTTGCTACATGTAAAACGCAGAAATAAGTCAATAGAGAGCTGACACATTGAAATCCTTGCCCAGGTGAGGCCAGTATCAAAACCTCCAGTGCTTTCAGTGGGGCCAGGACTTCTACCTGTAGTCCTATATCCTCAAATAATGTGGCCTGATAAACAAATCAATTTTCTGTACCAAGCAAGTTATTTGCTATTTGCCATCCCCAGTGTCTGTGAACTAACAGCTGCTGGTAACATGTAAACTCGGCAGAACAGGTTTCATACAAGCTATTTCAACAGTTCATTAAAACTGGTACGTAACTGCTGTACGTACTACAAGATTTATCTGTCTTGTACGCATAATTTAATTAAATGCATCACTTTTTTTCTTTATGACAAAGATAATATTGTGACCGACTTATAAACCACATTCCAAACCTAAAAACAACGCAAAAATCCACAAAAACCCCTTTAAGAGTTGTTCTGAGGAGCTGTTCTTACTGTATGTTAAACACTAAATAAATTTAAACACATACAGTTTTAGAAGCAGTTCATTTGTAAGTCCTTTTCCTATCCAAACTCAAAGAAAACATTTTTAGATCTTCCAGCACTATTTTTCTGCTGGTAGCATATACTGTATTTCCAACAGCGTGTATTTCCATCACATGAAAGACCTCTCTTCTTACAGCTTACTTCAGCATCAATGAGATGCAATGCCTATACTGTCACATGAGAAAATTGTCAGATAGTATCAGGCATGCCAATGATTTCACTGTCTATGGATCTCACATCAGTCGAAACCTGCTAGGCAGGAGAAATAATAACCTGAAAAGCTGCTTCTAAGTCATTAATGAGGAACAAACAATAAGATGCTTGCACAGACATTTTTTACATCCAAGAAATGTTGTGGCAAGGATCAAGAATAGCTATTCAGAACAGGATTTTTTTTTTCCACCCTTACCTGTAAATCGGGTTTCTATGTTTCAGCTTCCGTCAGTACAGACTGAAAGGTTTACTCCTCCTTTTTCCATCCATCAGACAGCAGTCATCCAATAACTGAAGTCATCCTGGCATCCTCTGGAACATGCTCTCTCCCTGATTTCCCAGTCCCCACCCCCATCTGCATGCTAGCAAAATAGGAAAACAGCAAGAACAAAACAAAACAAAAAAGCACATCTAAAAACCAGCTTTAACGAGCTACTTCACAATCACTGAGGGCGCTCTGTACTGGAAGGTAATGACGAATTTAAAGACAAGAAAAAATAAGTCTGTCTATTAATAACCTTCAGTTCTACTAGTGAATAGCAATTCTCCTTTTCAGCTCCTTTTTGTAAGGAAAAAACAAGCAAACAGCTGTAGGAACCTAGTTATTGACTGCATACATTCTTTGAGACTGATGCGGCTATCCAGATCTTCACTGAAGATTGATGCTGTGTATTTAAGAAATTTTGCGATTAGCAAAATAACAGTGGTGCTTTTATAGAAAGTAAGAATCTGAAATCTCAGTGCAAATTAGAATAATTTATAGATGGATGCCAGTAATTTCCCACTAAATATATTTTCTCTCTGTTTGAGGCAGTATTTGTAAAATACCTGAAAGAGAATAGTTACTAGATACTTTTTCTTGAAGTTCTACCTGTGTAAAGCTCTACCTGTATTATCAGTGCACATGCATTTATTTTACTATATTTATAATACAGCGGCCAAAATCCAATGTGCTGAGTTCACTTTGTCCACATAAAACTTTCTATCTAAATAAGAATCCAAATGCAAGAAGTGACTGAAAAATTTTAAATTTGCATGCCTCAAGTATACTATTAGGTCTATTTGTAGACTCTTAAGTCTATTTGAAAAAATGTTTTCCAAGATCAGGGAATTTTTATTTTTTATATATACACATATAAATCAGGTATCAGCTCAGCTAAAGACAACAGCATCAGATTTATTTTATGACAGTTTAATTAAGATCAAAATCAGGAATAAGTCTTCAGTTTTAGCTAAGGTAACATTTACTTCCACATCAAAGCACTTGTACTCCAGGATTTCCCCTTGAAAGGAAAATCTTACACAGCAGAAGCCAACAAATACCTTTGCGTTTACAAATTTCAATCTTCAGCTATAGCTTTCCAATAAGATTAACTGTGAATTCCTTTAAATAAGAGCATCTATCCTCTTTGCTGAATTATTGATCTTTAACCACAGCAAGACTATAACAACTAGCATACTTTCACTATAAAGTAACAGCTGTTTCAGCTTCTGAAAAAATTAGCTGTCAGTCTTATAACAAACTGCCAGCGGATCCTGTGCATAACATTCAGATTCTCTCTTAACTAGTAAAGTAGGTGTCTTTTTAACCAAATTACTCAGTTTAACATAAAACGTCTTCCTAGATGCCTAAAAAAAACAAAACGGAAATCCATTCCTGCAAGCATTAAAAAAACTAAAATAACTATTAGGTTTCAAATCATAGAATCATAGAATTGCTGAGGTTGGAAGGGACCTTTAAGATCATCAAGTCCAACCATTAACCTACCCTAACAAAACCACTTCTAAACCATGTCCCTAAGTACCACATCTACCCTTTTTTTAAACACCTCCAGGGATGACGAATCCACCACCTCCCTGGGCAGCCTATTCCAATGTTTAATAACCCTTTCAGTGAAAAAATGTTTCCTAATATCCAATCTGAACCTCCCCTGGCATAACTTGAGCCCATTTCCTCTCGTCCTGTCACTTGTTACCAGGGAGAAGAGGTCAGCCCCCACCTCTCTACAACCTCCTTTACAGGTAGTTGTAGAGAGTGATAAGGTCTCCCCTCAGCCTCCTCTTCTCCAGGCTAAACAACCCCAGTTCCCTCAGTCGTTCCTCATAAGACTTGCCCTCCAGACCCCTCACCAGCTTTGTTGCCCTTCTCTGAACACGCTCCAGCACTTCAGTGTCCTTCTTGTAGTGAGGGGCCCAAAACTGAATGCAGTACTCGAGGTGGGGCCTCACCAGTGCTGAGTACAGGGGGATGATCACTTCCCTAGTCCTGCTCACCACACTATTCCTGATATGGGCCAGGATGCCGTTGGCCTTCTTGGCCACCTGGGCACACTGCCGGCTCATATTCAGCCGGCCATCCACCAACACCCTCAGGTCCTTTTCTGCCAGGCAGCTTTCAAGCCACTCCACCCCAAGCCTGTAGCACTGCATGGGGTTTTTGTGACCCATGTGCAGAACCCGGCACTTGGCCTTGTTGAACCTCATAACATTGGCCTCGGCCCATCAGTCCAGATCCCTCTGTAGAGCTATCCTACCCTCAAGCAGATCAACACGCCTGCCTAGCTTAGTGTCATCTGCAAACTTACTAAGGGTGCATTCGATCCCCTCATCCAGATCATGGATAAAGATATTAAAGAGAACTGGCCCCAGCACCGAGCCCTTGGGGACACCGCTTGTGACCGGCCACCAACTGGATTTAACTCCCTTCACCACCACTCTCTGGGCACAGCCATCCAGCCAGTTTTTTACCTAGCGAAGAGTACACCTGTCCAGGCCATGAGCAGCCAGTTTCTCCACGAGAATGCTACAGGAAACAGTGTCAAAGGCTTTACTAAAGTCTAGGTAGACAACATCCACAGCCTCTCCCTCATCCACTAAGCAGGTCACCTTATCATAGAAGGAAATTAGGTTTGTTAAGCAGGACCTGCCTTTCATAGACCCATGCTGACTGGGTCTGATCACCCTGTTCTCCTGCACGTGCTGTGTAACGGCACTGAGGATGATCTGTTCCATGACCTTCCCAGGTACTGAGGTCAGACTCACCAGCCTATAGTTCCCCAGATCCTCCTCCCGGCCCTTCTTGTGGATGGGTGTCACATTTGCCAACCTCCAGTCAGCAAATCCAGACAATCAACACAATTTTCTTTAGTGTGAAGGAACTGCAGAGAACACTGTGGAAATCTAAACAGACATTTTGCCCTTGTAAGCAACTGGCTGGAAGACATCTTAAACTTTATTTTCTTTTTTATCTCCAGAAAGAAATTTGGAGTTGAACACCAAGGCTTCATCTCTCAACCAGCCTGACTGCTGAGGGAGACACATCGACATACAGAGTTGTAGTCTCATAACTAGATTTAATAAAAATTTTTGCAATACAGATGCAAGGTGCAACGCTGTTCCAGCCCTGAAGCACTATTAGAATAACTAATCACAGAGAAATGAGCAGTATAAACAAGTAAATCAGAACATCCTGTAAAATCTACTATGAAAAAAGGAGGCTATTAAGAACAAAAAAATCAACACCTAAAATAGTCACAGGATGAAGCAACCCTAATACAGCCAGCATTTCTAAAATAAAACACAAATAGCCTTGATACAAAAAATTATCATTATTTAGGCTGATGTCCCCGTCCATCCCCCCCCGCACTTTACAAGCACTGCGGTGTCTGTGCAATCTCTGTCACCCACACTTGCCTGTTTCCTCAGAATTCCACAGAGCGCTCGGACAGCAAAATTTGCCCCACTTTGCACATCAAAAATTAAGCCATGTACTTTATAAATGCATTTTAAATACACAAAATTCACTTCTGCTAGTATGTCAGGGAGTGGGAAGTTGGCCTTGTGGCCAGGCAGCCAAACCCCCCCACCCTGCACCCTTGGTGGGGGGGTTTGGCTGCCTGGCCACAAGGCCAACTTACAGTCAGCACAGCTGGTGGCCTCCAAAGGGTACAGGACCAGTAGCCCCACTGTGGGCCTGCTCTCCCTTTGCCATGATGCTGCTGTTAAATTCAGCCTCTTGCCCTTGGCCGCTGCCCGAGCTACGCTACCACCCTGCCGCAGCCGTGCCTGGACCTCGCCAGGCACCCCCTTGACCCAGAGGGGCTGACCACAGACCTGTCGGTCTCAGGGGGTCCTCAGACCTGCCTCTCCACTACAGACCGACCACCAGGCCCCTGACTTGGCCTGGCAGCCATGGCCAACCCCGACCTGCTCAGCACTGTTGGGCCGCTGTCAGCTTCTGGCTCCCCCAACCTCCCCAAGGCACTCCCCAGCACAGCGCCTGAACCCCACTGCTCCTTTCCAGAGCCAGCACCTGCGAAGTATTAGCAGTGCTTTCAGATTCCAAAGTGCTGTTAATGGACTAGTTAATCACATATACACAGAGATGGAGAATGGGAAATTGGGTCCTTTTTGCATCCAGGTTTGTACATAGTCCCTGCTGCGACTCAAGTGATTAGTGGGTGTGCTTATATTCGTTTGGCTATTTCAGCTTTTTTTTTTTTTTTTTANAGTTAATACTCCTACAACATACATTTTAATTTTTTTCTCCAAAGCTATTACATTGGACAAAAGGAAGGCTTCATCAGGAAGCAGATTCCTGCAAAGACTTTCTTCACTTCTCCTTTCCCTGATTATGTCCATTGCTACTAAAATATTTGCTTCCATTTCCTCTGACTGCACAAAGAATGAAGCTGCTTTTGGCAATCCCTTTATGGAAGGATAATATGCTACAGGATCACCTCCTTCCTGAAAAAAGCTTCTGAGAAAAAATTTAGAAAGTATACATAAATTACACCTCAATAATTCATTCTGCCTTACCACAGAATAGTACTGATCAAGTAAATTAAAATAATATAAGCAAGTTGAAATCAGAAACTGCGAGGCTGCCAGTATCCTTTCACTAAGTCTCTGCAGCTATGCCATCAGGGCTGAAGGCAGTCCCTGACTTGGTTTGCTTCATTACAAACCATTCATGGATCCCAGCTCAGGTTTCACTTGCAACTCACGGTTCTTTGTAACATCCAGGCTTAGTCAAGAATTTTCACTTCCCACTCCAGAGTTAATGATAAGCTATGCTGGACACAAGTTGTCTTCAGACAGACTAGAGACAATCAAAATGATGCTCATATAGTACAAGTTATTTATGATGAAGTCACACAACACTTCCACACTCAGGGATGCTAGAAAAACACAAATAAAACCCCTGTTTATCTTAACACTTTAGACAACCCTGATTGTAAAGATGAACTGACACAGCTAAGTAAATAATTAGAACCTCAAACAAATCTCTGCTATTTCATAACATACACTGCTAAAACTAAACATGATCCTTTCCACGATATCTGCTTTCAGTCTCTTCCTTTAACAGAGCTAATTGTTCCACTCCCCTCCCTTGGTAGGCTCTATCAGTAGTCCAGTCATCTTTCTCTTTAGGGCTTATGATTTTATTTTTTAAATTTTTTTTTTTTAAATAAAAAATATTTACAGCTGTTCTATTTTATCTGATTATTTTCCCCTCTCTCTCTACTTTATTCTATGCCATATCTGGTCCATACTTGCTTCTTTAGTGCACATACCAGTTTCCTTCCTAGAACCATGACGGATTTACTTAATTAGAGCAATTAAAATTCTTTAAAGCTATATCAATACTAAAACCTGTTTGCAATAGTGTTCAAGATCAAAGAGGATCCTTGATTTGTTAAGTTCTGCAGCCAGTTTTCTGTTTTGGGCCTTTATTTCATGTTTTTGAAAAACAAAAAAAAACCAAACAAGGTACACAGTGAGATAAGGATGAGAGCTTATCAGTAACTGTAGCTGCCTACAGTTCACATGTATGTTCACTTCAAAACTAGACCACTTTTTCTTTCTGCAATCTAGTATAGTATGTGTGGACTTCCCACCCGCTCTCATGTTTAAGATACTGGGTAGCACCTTCTGCAACTTTTCAGTTTCTTCTGAAATGCAAATCTTCGCAAGTAGGAGATAAGGAAAGAGAAACGATGGCCAGGGGGCAAAAGGTATTGTAGATTTACATATCTCAAAGAACTCTGATTGCCGGTGAGTAACATCTCATTCTCCACTCAATCCACACATAATTCCACCCAGTGCGTGACTCCCAGCAGCTATCCTCAGGTTATGTAACTTTGTGAGAGTTGATCACATAGTCCTTCATTAGAAACCAATTACTGTAAATCTCTTCTGTCAAGCGTCAGATCAGCTCTAACATACTGCTTAACAAAGACACAGGTGGAGCTTGATATTTAGAGAAAGCTACAGGCAGACATTTGAGACTGGTAACAGTTTGTTCACCAGCCTGATGACCACAGGATCAGGCATTTGCCTCAGAAAAACAGCAGCGACTGTCCAGCTTGGGAGCACAAGAGCTATCACCTCACCTCTTAATGCTGGAAGAGCTCAAACCTCCTACAGCATCATCGCTCTCCTGAAAGATTGTTACTAGGACATCAGAATGAATTTCTCATGCATAGTCTAGAAATAAGGATCTTATTCACCATTCTGCTAGCAAGATCCAAGGAAATATGTCACGTTCCACGCATTAGATCTACTAGATTTCCTGAATGGAGAGAGACATTGTAACGCCTTGTTTCTCAGTATCCTACATGTTTGCAGGAAGATCCTTGAAGATGGATGGAGCAAGCTTGTAAGGCAGCAACAACACTGTCCGAATTTCACAGCCACTGCCAATTCCATGCAGCAACTTAGCATCCAGTATCATTAAGAAATGTGCCAGCACAGTCTCCAAGTAAAGTGAACCCTGACAGAGAAAAAAAGAAGAAAGCGATGAATGAACTATGTATGACTTACTGCTTGGCACTCAGGGCTGCTGCCTGGAAAAATCCTGCGTGGTCAAAAGAACTGGAACCCACTGATGTTTGATTATGAAATCCAGGCCAAGGTTTCCTTAATTTGAAGCTGCTGCCATTGCAAGGAAATTACTCACGATTTATGACCAAAAACAAGTGGAGAATTGAGGTTTCTTTCTCACAAATGGTGGACAGATGCCATCATCCACTAGCCTTAGAAATCTCTCAAGGCATGTAGGATTCTCAAGGCAGCAGTCGGAGGTTTAAATAGCGAGAAGCTATCTAATAGGATGTGTGTGATACAGTTTCCATGAGTCTCTGAACAAACCAGAACTCCACAGTCAGAAATAGCAACATATTAAAATGCAGAAGCCATACAACAAGCTGTATTGGCTTCAATGCCCTACTGACTGCATTTAATGAAGCCTGAAGGGATGACTGTTCAGGTTGGAGAAGCAGCTGGATAATTATGGGCGATGCACAGTGAAAACATATCACCCTATAGTTTGAAAATCGAAAGTGCTTCAGGAAAGAATAGGATTACTTTACCTCAGCACTCATACATTTTTACTCTTTAATAGAACCTAGAAGACTCTGCTGTCTCTGAAGTAGCTGTGCTGAACAGTGTTTGTTCCAGTTTAAAACAGTAACAAACCAAGCCCTTTTTATATGGCATGAGGATGCTAGAAAGCGACCATACTGGTCAGTGGATCTGACACCTGAATACATGTTACTTTAGAAGGAATTATCTACCAAGAAGCTGTAGAAACTATTCTAAGATGGTGAGGGGAAAAAAAAAAAAAAAAGGCAGCCCTGCTTGTTGTGCAGCTGAAGGCAGAAATCAGAGTGCGTTAGTTCACAGAATGGTCAGGGTTGGAAGGGACCTCTGGAGATCATCTGGTCCAACCCCCCCCGCCAGAGCAGGGTCACCTACAGCAAGCTGCACAGGATGGCGTCCAGGCGGGTTTTGAATGTCTCCAGAGTGGGAGACTCCACAACCCCTCTGGGCAGCCTGTGCCAGTGCTCTGCCACCCTCACCTTCCTTCCTTAGTTTTAAGAGGAAACAGTACTGCAGCACTTCTGTTATAATAGGCAAGTTTATCTCTACTCCTTGATAAGCAAAACCAAAACAAATTCTCCTTTCCTCTAAAAAAAAAACAAAACAAAACACCACAGTTTGCGTAAAAAACACCAGAAACCTCTAAGAAAACAGCGCCATGTGGGAACAAATCTCAGGGCAAAATTGAGAAATGCATTTAAAGCTGACTAATTTTCACCTCTTCAAAATGCAAGTTACATAAACTGCAGCTTCCTCAGACTCCCACCCACTTACCAACATCCATTTATATTCCTTCCATCAACTCAAGAATACAGTCATCTGCCTTCAGTGAAATCAAAAGTGGTACAATATATGACACAAAAGAGAAAAAAGGTAAGCAAAGATCTTCTGCACAAAAGTATACACAGATTTCCATTAATTCATCTGTGACTATCTTAAAAAAGCAGCTTTCTAGCATAGAAATTATTTCCAATTCTAATTATTTACATGTCGACAACTAAGTCAGGTAAGTTCTTCCCAAAAATCGGGAATCGACTTATTTATAAGTAACAGTACACAAGCCTAAAACATCAGACTTGAAAAACAAGTTTCTTTTGAACCCTAATCTAGACTTCATGACTGAAAAGCAAAATTAAGCAAACCTGAACAAGTTTACTAACCCAGTTTATTAGCTGTAAAAAAAAAAATTCTTGGTTTTCAGCCATATCTGCTCCAGTGAGGAGCATAATGCTGGCACAGCTCTGTAAGAAAAAAGATGAGGTACTACCTCTTTTGGAAGGAATACAGACACAGACTGACAGCTAGGTCAGGAAGGAAATACCACTTTTCATTGCTGTGACAGCCGCCTTATGCGATCTTACTTAGTCACCACAGCTGAGTACCTGAAAGATAAATAAAGGTTCTTTTTCCTTCTGCTTATTTTGCAGGTTAGATGAGTTTCTTCTTTTATTTATATTCCTTCTTCCTTTACTAATGCACCAACTTGATGAAACCTTTAAGCTGATTTCGAGTCGACAGCTCTGACCTAGATCGCAATTATGCATAAAGATGACCAAAAAAAAAGTAATGCTTCCACGTGTCCCATGTTGCCTGGAAATTTTAATTATTTTATGAATAATTACTTTAATAAATACCAAAGACCATACATGGAAAGTATAAGATATATCCCCCCTCTCTTTTAGGTCCATGAATACAGGATTTTATTGATGACGGAACACCAGTCATTAAAATCTATATTTCTGTCATGGGATCGAAGGTCCTATTTAAAAGCAAGCGTGGTTTACATGGAATGCTCATGGTAATTGATTCCCACAGATGTTGTCACTGAACCTGCATTTAGGGAAAATGCTTGAAATTTTATTTGAGAGATCATACCTGCATGTGTGTGTATTCAAACATTCTCGGAAGTTTGTTAAATAACAGGTATCATACTTTTCCTTTTTTGACAGACTTTGGTAGCTCTTTCAGAAATCTTCATTGCAGAGAGTAATAGAACATAGTAAAAAAGGCCAAGAACATTAACATGTGAAGCCAAACACTCTAAGCTTAAGCAGCTATCCTGCAGTTAGTTATAAACAACTAATTCAGACAGAAAAGGTGGAAAAACATTAATAACAGGGATAATACCAAAATACATTTCCTCCAAACATTTGATGTTGAACACAAGTTAGCATTGTGGGCATTTCTCATTTTTCAAAGAACAAAACTAAAAATCAACTGAATTATACCTTTGATAAGTTTTGCCCTGTGTGCTAGTACCCTCATTTCAACCATACGCAGTGTCCTAGCCCTCTTAATTTGGTTTTTCCTTACAACTTTCTGCTCTCTCCACCCAGCCCAGCTTCATGCGTGACTTTACAGCTACACACATTGCTCACATTCACTTAAAAGCAGCCTTATACTCAGGCACAGTTAATATGGGGGGATGGCCCGCAATCAGTCCACATACATTACTAGAGAGCTCATGAGGCTACACTAATATCCGAAAGTCACCCTTCTTCCATCCCAGACTTTGGATTTTCTGCACAGCCATATGCCAACCAGTGATCATAAAGAAGGGACCAAACGTGAATCTGGTCCTCAAGTACATTATACACGCATAAAACTTTTTTTCATAATTTCTGGTTAAAAAAACCATAACATGTACATTTCTACCAATACAAGTACTACATTTTTTTAATACACTTGTGCAAAACTTAATTCCAGAAGTCTTTGAAGGAGTTCTTCCTCTTCCCTATGCATACTTTTAAGAGAGGCTATGCACTGTTGCTATTGATCGTACTCACTGTTGTTCCCCAGTGCTGCCAATGCACAGCTCACCAAAACAGACAGGGAAAGATGGCATCTGAGGAAATTGCGGCCAGTCCATGAGGACGTGTAACTAACCAGGTACTTACCAGCCTTTCAGTACTACTGCTTTCTGGGAGCCACTCTTTCACCTAATTCCATTTATGTTTTTTCTAGTTTGTTTTTTGTTTTTTAAACCATAATTGTCTCTTAAAGGTAAAATTCACCATTGTACATGCAACAAACATTAAAGATCTTTAATCTTAACAGATGACCAGCACAGCATTAAATTAAGCTATTGAATGAAAAGTAAGCAAGTATAAAGCTTGTGAGCAGCATACCTGTTAAAAAAAGGAGGGGAAAAACCCTAAAGAAATTATATGAAAGATCAGCTGCCTTTTCAGAAATTCAGCGGGTGCCTGATTTGTCATGCTCCTTGCAACAAGAAAGGTCATTATTTACCTTTTTGCTCTGTCATAGCTAAGGTGGAGTTGAAAACGTCAATGCATAGTTTTGCTGATAAAACATACTTGTTCCCCAAGTGACATGAAATTCAGCCGCACCAAAGAAAACAGTGTTCTGCAAACCATCGACCTAGGTCTTCACATAGATTTGAAGAAAAGTTCTACAAGAGAACACTCACTTGGGAGGGAACAGGAGCCTAGTCCCTATTTCCAGAATAATCTTGTAAACTGGAAAGCCCAGACATCCCTCCACACTGAATGACTCAATATTAGGTTAGAGAGTTATGCCCCTTTTTGTCCAGTATGACCCAAAAGAAAAAACAGACCCCTGCTTAGCGCTATCTTCCCTGAATTATTTTATAGCTTGTCAATTATGGTACATTTCTGGAAGCTGCAGGTGTGGATTTGAACACTTTCAGGCTGAAGAAAGAACAGTAAACCAAGTCTCTCACTTTCTTAGGAAGCACTCTCAACTACAATAAACAAGTAACAGAAAATCCTGTTATGTTCAGGGTCCACCCATAGAAGAAGGATCAGTGCTTTGGATTCTCCGTGCACACAGCTGCCTATACTCTAAAGAAACTCAGACATCCGACTGTGCTAGTATGTCCATTCCAGCAAGGTGGAAACCCCAGTGAAATGAAGGGTGACCAAATTTCTCTTTGCATAGGCAGAAGCTCTATTTTATATGCTAAAAACACAGTATGTATTACTTTAAAAGCTGCAGAGAACCATCAAATTGATTTCCCAAGTTGCAAATGCTTTTTTAATCACCTTCAGTACAACAGTAGGCCTGCAAGAAAATGCTTAGCAGAATCATGAACTTCAAAGGAACCATACCAACAGAATGTCACGGTTGGCAATGAAAAGCAGGACAGTAGAAAGAAAGCACCAGGAATTATTTTCGACAAATTTCTCAAGACATGTTAAACAAGGGAAGATAAAAATTTTGTCACTGGACAGAGATCTCTTTTTCAGACTGATCAATTTCTGAATAGTGGTCCTGGAAGAATCCCAAAGTTGTCACTAAAAACAAAAACCTGCATTTCTTGTACATAAATTGTTAAGCCTTAGTTAGGAACAATTGTTAAGACAGTGACAGAATTTGCTCTCTTTTGCATCATTGTGATTAGATAATAATTCTGGTAAAGTTAATGAGCAATTGAAGCTGGAGAATGGGCTTTCATTCAATGTTCAGAGACACAAAGTCAGAGTCATATGCAATGAAAAGTCACTCAAGCTGTCGTGTATTTAGAACTCGTTATACATGTTTATATTCAGTACGTCTGTGTAAGGGAGAGGTGTATGTTAGACTGGTCTATTTTAACCTCTGCAGTCTTCCTACAATATCTCTTATGGACCTTCTTACACAAGCTCGACCAGAATTTATCTTAAAATCTGGCCAGGCAAATAGCTGTGTCCCACCATGAGAGATGCAGTCCTTAAATGTCATTGCATGACATAACTGGAGGGACACCAGGGCAGAAGAAATATGCCTTTGTCTGATGATCACATAGCTTCTGACAGTTACGTGGTATGAATAAACAAAAGGTTGAATAAACAAAGATGGCACCAAAGATACACTTATACAGCTACAACAATAGGGAAGATACTGAAGGTAGGCCATTGAACAATCACGTCAGTATTTCTGCTCTATACTGAATATGTAGCAATATAGCGTTAAGCATGAGTGAAAAAAATGTGTATTTGTAACCAAACTAACTTCTCTTCTCTATTAGCATTAGTATTAACACATCCCTTAGGGTACCAGGGAATAGTGCCAAAAAAGGCCTCACTTTTAAATAGATTAGATATAAAAGGGTAACATGTAAATATTTTTACCAGTCACTAAGTGATATGGATTAAAATACAACAAGAAAAGTTCAGTACAAACTGGAAGATAAAGGAGAGCCATTTCAAGTATTTGCATTTATCAAATGAATGACTGTTTTTGCTATTTTAACCTACTAATGTAAAGTTTTCACCAAATACTTTTATGCACAAGAAAAAAACATTTTCCAACAATTTAAAACTCTAGATGAATGCTGATCACTCTGTACAGATTGAAAGAATATATTCCCTAATTATCTATCACTGAAACTAGGCTAAATATTATGAATTTAAATCTGCTTAAAAATAATTTTTAAAGAATCTAACATTGGTATATATTGATATATTGACAAGATATTCTAATAAGCAGGACATTTCATTCTAGTGACACGATATGGCAAGAGAACAAAAAGATTTTCTTACAGAAAGCCGGCAATTTTCGCTATATTCATGGGGTTTTCCTCCACTTCAACTGACACTTACAGACTTGATCTTTTACATCCCTTAAGGAAAACAATAGTTTTGCAAATAATTAAGTGAACATTTTTGTGTTACAGACAATGTATTGCTACGAAAACTGTAATTTTTCCTCATCTTAGTAGGAATTTTAGTCACAGCCAGGATGAGCAGCAGTAGCAAGTGGAGTATTTGATCAGTAATATACCAGATATTGACAAGAAAGCTACATAATGATCAAGACAGGGGCTGTTCCAAGACTTTAAGTTACCTTTATTAAGCACAAAACTTGTTGTGTTTTTTTTTAAATCAGCATTTTTATCAGACTGCTCCTAAAATCAAGACTGGATTAATTACTTTTAATCATTAGTTATTCTTAAATGTAATCCACACTACATTCTGGAGACTAAAGTAGGAATTTTCTTTTAAATCCCTGTTCATAAGGGAGTTACCATGATCACCAAAGAACCTCTCAGCAAGAACATCAGTTCAGTGTGATGGTGCACTGACACCTAGTGAGTACTCACAGTTAAGAAATCCTGTCGCGTATCTTCTCATTGCCCATGCAGGACCAATGTTACCAATATATTCACGCTGACAAGATGTTCCCATATGGAGTATGTTTCCCTTCTTCTAATTAGAGAGACATTAAGATAAGCCGTGTTTCTTGTACACAAGCATGAGAACACACGTATAGTACGCAGTAAGTATTGGATCTGCTCGAAAAACGTGTATGTCCTTGTAAATGAGTCAGTACCTCGTTTGATTTTTCATCCATAATGACAGCCTAGTGACTAGTGCACAGTATGTCAATGAGACCAAGCAGACAAACAAGTTCTTAGAGGTGAGGTGTATTTTGCAAACCTCCATCTCTACTCAGAATCAGCTGGCTCCACACACAGCACGATTGTTTTGTTTCCATTATGTAGCAGATGGTGATGGAGATGATCTGAAAAGCCCTTAAACGTGAACGGCACATGCTGCAGAACAGCGGAGACTGCAACCAGAGGATTTATAGCTGAGAACAATCTGGGGTCAGATTATGTCATCGCACTGTCACTCCTCCTAATGCGCCTCAACAGCGATGCAGAAGCTAGCTGTTTGACCTATTCATCCAGCGTCATGCAGCAGCAGCAGCTGCCCCACATCCTTGCTACATACAATGGAAAATACCTGACATTGCAACTCACAACTCTCCTTATTTTTTAACTGCATTTAAGGGATCCCTTCTCCTAAACTGCCCATTTCTTAAGCATAAAGCCCAAGCTAGCAACTATCTTTTCTTCTGATTTTTCAGGGAGCACTGGACAAATTGTTCAGCAAAAAACTGCACTGCCTAGTATTACAAGCAAAGCCAGAAAAACAAGTATCAAAATAAATCTTCAAGGTCTTACACACAGGTTGAGGTTGTGTTGGGAGGCAGGGAAGGAGGTGGTATGCAACACACTGCCAGATGCTATCAGTTGCCGTAAATCTTTGCAAACCCGTGTTCAAAATTCCAATTTTCATACCCCGACTTTCTTGAATTTCCAAACATAAGGATGCCCCAAAAATCACATACAGCATTCTGAATGATACTCTACTGCAGGCTATAAGCTTTTTTTAACGTTAGCACTGAACTGATTTGAAAGTTGTTTTTCATGAGAAGGGTAACACAGAGGCCGAAACCACATGCACCTACCATGTTCAACCCATCTCCTAGAAGGCCATTGGGGTGGGGTGAGGAGGGGAATAAAAATTAGTCATTTCAGAGTTTCTAGCTTCACTTGAAAAAAAATGATCCCGTTGCATACTTCAATGCATCCAGGGTATTCATGCCTGGGTATGGGATCTCTCTCCTGTAGATGCAAGTTATTTTGTCACAGCTATGTCATACACAGGCGATAGCACTAGTGAAAAGTCTTTTACAAATGGGTATTTGGTTGAAGTCACTACTTAAGTACTAAGTTGCTCTACTCCTGTCAATACTTCCACAGTAGAACTGCATATCTTTGGATGAGTAGCTTCAGTTGCACAGATCAATGTGGTGTTTTTTCACTTCCAGGATTCCGTAATAATCCTACATGTGTATGGGGTGTTGGTGGCAGGGAGAGATAGAGGTCTGCCAGCCCAAACCACAGGAAGACCAGCATGCCACTGGTAGCAGACTTTACTTTCCAAATTTGTTTTAATGTTTTTTTCTCTAAATTGCCTTTCAGATGTCATGAAGGTATCTTCCCTAGTTGTGCTATTCAGAGGCTTTTAGAACATCAACAGTAACTGCCTAGCTTACCTATGCTGTTTGCTTCAGTAACTACACCATTCCCATTTTCTTTTTTACCAGTTTAAAAAACAAACAACCAACAAACCCTGAACAACAAATCTGAATTGGTGTCTTTTTTTGGAAGAAGTGCTCAAAAAGAACACTACTACCACAGAAACACTATCTAATTAAAAAAAAAAATGACCCATGCCCTAAGCATAGTTTGTCTATCAAAGCTTCTCCTATAACTATGTGGTTCAAGATACATCCCAAACATCCCATACCACCCATGCATTCATCTGAGAAGGCACGGGACAGACACACACAAAACCACACCAGATTATTGCACTGGTAACAAATTTTAGTTTGTTAATCAGGTACAGTATTTTTGAGATTCTTTAGTTAAAATGTGTAAGTCCACTTAAAAAGTAAATATTTTATGAATGCATCTTGGAAACAAGTCCAAGCCAAAGCAAACATGAGCAGAAGCAGTGCAAATCCTGAGCAACTTAAACTCTTTTTATACACATATACAATGTTCACAAATATATACACATATAAATTTGTATGCATACACAATGCCCTTCTGTTTGTCAAGACTCCAACTGGAAAATGATATGTTTTCCATGTTATCACTACAGTAACCCTTTACAAGTTTTCCAGCATCTCATACTACACCAAAAATTAGAACTGGTAACTGTATTCTTATCAAATAGGAATTCACATTTACACAAAACACAGATTATTAAGAGGAGGGATGAGGGGGGACGACAGCAGGGTGCCTGATCAGCTTTCACAGATCAAAGTTTCTTCTGTAATAGAATTTATACCCCCTCAAACCATATACAGTATTCTGGTTTGCAGCTCAAAAATCCTTGTTGCCATGGAAACTGCAAAAAAAGCCAGTCATGACATAGCGAGGCTATAACAGAAACGTCTGCTGGGAAATTACCAGTAGTCCAGTTTTTCATATCAAAAGTGCTTGGGTATTTTCAGCCTGAAAACAAAACATTTCCTCAAATCTTACTTCTAAACTCTCCTTCCACAACTATTTTGCAAATTTTCACTAAACCTGCTCACATATATATATTGTTAATACAAAATAACGTAAGTGAATTAGTGTTTAAAATGTACTCTATACAATGCAAGAATGCCAATGCCTTTGCCAATGTCTTTTCCAGATATATTTGGTACAAAGTGCACACTAATGATTTACAGCACTCAGTCCATCTACACGTAGGACAGTAAACAGATCTTTAAGAAAAATAAAAAGACTAAAGCACTTGATGAGAAGCACACACACAAAAGAATATTGCATAAGTCAGACTGTACAAAGCAAGATTTATAATGCAATTGTTTAAAGCAGTATTTCATGCAATTTGCCCTTTGGATCTGTGTTTTCACCAGGTAACAAAAATTAATGCTTGATTACTAAAATAGAATATCATGCCTTTTGAGAAGGCAGTTGGCACTTCAAAGCAAAGTGAAAAAAAAAAATCAGTGTCAAACCTAGAATCGTGCAATTCCCACTTGAACACAAACAGTTCCCAGAAGTTTGAATACAGAAAATGAACACACTGATCAAAGGATCCATGTAATAACATGGAATTCATACTATCAAACAAACCCTTTTCAGAACCCCATTATAATAGAATCATAGAATCATAGAATTAGTGAGGTTGGAAGGGACCTTTAAGATCATCAAGTCCAACCGTTAACCTACCCTGAAGAGAGGAAAAAAAAAAAAAACCCCACCAAAAAAC
>VUYV01000026.1:6719107-6838702 GCA_008711295.1 Anarhynchus alexandrinus
CCACCACCCACCCACTTCTAAACCATGTCCCTAAGCACCTCATCTACCCTTTTCTTAAACACCTCCAGGGATGGTGAATTCACCACCTCTCTGGGCAGCCTATTCCAATGTTTAATAACCCTTTCAGTGAAAAAATACTTCCTAATATCCAATCTAAACCTGCCCTGACATAACTTGAACCCGTTTCCTCTTGTCCTATCACTTGTCACCAGGGAGAGTGCTTATAGAGGTGCTAGATTTATTTTCCTGTCAAACATGTATAGGATATAAAATGTCCCAAGAACACCACATGAAAAAGTACTACCTAGAAATGCTGTTAAAAGGATGCGACCTCTAGACCATAAGCTGATTTGTAACGCGACAGTGAAGTTGGGAAGAACCTGGGAGAAAAGTTTTGCAGAACAGTATCTACAAAAATTGCTTTTGCATGTCAAAACAGTCTCAACATATAAATACATTTTTATTTTAACACTGTAACTACTTAAATATCAGATTATGACAGACTACTTTAAAAAGAAACCTTGGAAACCAAGTACAAGTCTTATCTGCAGACTGGTTCACAGTTCCAGATGGCTCTGCAGAACCGTTAATTAGGAAATACATTCTTTTTTATCTGTTCTTAAATACATACTATTTTATCTGTTCAAACAACACTTACTTATCAGACAGCACATTATGCAGAACATAGTACCACTGAAACCAATTAGTTTTGATTAACTCTTCATTTCATCACCCTCCCCAGAGCACAGAATAGGGCAGCTACCTATGATTTAGCCATGCCCACTCCTTTTTTTTGACCTAGCCTGCACACCCTGGCAGAGGTCTTGTGAAATGCTTCGGCAAATCATCAAATAACTGAGGATATTCAGAGTAGTGGAAGGCACTGTCAATGGAAAGTGTACTCACCTGGGAAATGCAATAGACTTTCTTTTCTTACCTGTCAAAGCCATACAATAAACAGGATGATGGTGGTTGGGGGGGGGCGTGGGGTGGTGTATAAGACAGCTGGATCTTTATTATGACTTGCAAAAATTGCAAGCGAATTTAAATTGGGCTCAAGAATTACAATTACAACACCAAAGTGAAACAGTTAAGTGTGCAATACTTTTAAAGGTAAAGTTTTATATTCATAGTAGTGTGGCAGTATTCATTTTATATGTTTTTAGAATTCACAAAAATACAAGTGTCTCTTCCTCAGAGGTGACTGGTGAGGAAAAAGGGCTGTGTACTAAGAAAGTATATATAATACAACAAAGTATACTCCAAGTAGTAAAAGACACAGGAAAATATTTAATCTTCTAGATCATTTGGTCTGCATATATTAGTCCTTCACTTAACACTGCACCTATTTGATGAGTCGTTATTTCAGTACTACAAATGCTCTGCATTTCTCAGATTCATACAAACGTGAGGCAGACGTCTTTGCTGCCAGGCACATCCAACCCTCCTTTTCCTCTGGCTTGCAGTTTCTCTAAATTAGTCACCATCAACCACCTGTAAAAGAATCCCCTATTTATATTTAGCTGTTTAGAAAAGAAACCAAACCACAGTTCGGCCCCATTCACCCCTCTCTTGACTTGGAACAAACAGAACGATGTATTACATCAGTGCTGGAACATCTCTCTGTGGTTAAAGTGAGCTGCTACTTCTACTACTGTACCATCAGCATGCCAAATACCAAACCAGGCTGTATTCTCATCTGTAGCCTCTCTGCAAGGCCATTTGTTTCCAAAGTACAACAATTTACAATAGTGGATGTGTGTTGTAACAACACAACTACAATCTCCTGCAGTTGCTTATTGCTTATTTACTCCCCAGCTGTTGCCATGCAATCACAAAGGCAGAAAATAATTTTAAATAGCCATTAGAGTGACCTAAAAGAATCCAAAATCTAAATAGTAAGGCACAAGACATACAAAACCGATAAATTCACAGTAAGGTAACACTGTATGCTGCAAACACACCTCAGTCTATTACGCAAGTTAAAGGTCCCCACAGAATGAAGAAGGCAGCCTACATTCGAGTGCTTTACGTTCCAGAAATCTGAGACTACCTAACTCAAGTTACAAGTAGATTTCTCTAGGTTCAACCAAACTTATACCACATACTGCAGAAAGTTTTGTTTATTTCATGATAAAAGCTAGATAGATCCAAAGAGCTCCATCTAAGAACATTTTAAAATAAAGGACGCTTAGCCACAAACAAACGTGAATAGAAACAACCTCTGAGTTCTCTGGTTTTCCTGCTCTTTATTGCATCCTTTATCTTAAACAAATGATAGATAAGATTTTAAGTGACTGGCCCTCAACTAGTGAGGTAAGCTGCCGGGCTAGCCTGAACTATGCATCATACAACAAACACAGAAATAACATATTAAAACAAAAACCAGTTAGGAACAGGCATACAGAAAGGGCAGACCTTTCCTTATAGCCAATTTTTAAAAGCTGTATTTTAGAGATCCCAATTACTGTAGCTTGCTTTCCTCCAACAAGACTAAACAGCACAGAAGTCATCCTGGAATCACCCTAGGGTATGCCACTCTAGTATCTTTGCTCTTTATTTACTTTACCATTTCCCAGAGTAAATATATTAAAATTTACAAACTTCTTACAGCTTTATTTTTTTCCCCACACATACTATTTCTCCAATTTGCACGCTGATGAAACAAAGGTGACCAATGTGGATGTGCAATCATTTGTGGTGGGCTTTAGTTAACAAATCTTCCCCCAGTAAAACACATCCTCATTCAGAACACTGTAAAATCAGGTGGGTACAATTCACTGGTATGAGTGAAAGACCATGGGAATCCCAGCATGTCTTTCATCCTGAAGCGAACCTTTTTATTCTTTAGCTCTACTAGCCTGTGCCAGCCGCTGCCCCAGCCCACCAGTTTGTCTCTCCTGCCTACTTAGACCAGAACGTATTTCAGGCAAAGAAAGAACTGGTGGTATCTGTTGCTCCAGAGTTGCTGCACTAAGCAGATTCAGAATGTAGTTTCTCACACAGGACTAAGCACAGATTTACAGCAGCACAGGATTCATCCAGAACCGCAGAATACACAGAAACCCCATGAAATGCTTCCCATTTATTCCGCTACCCCAGAGGGCAGCTGTGGCTACACCGGCTATCACCAGCCACCCTCACCCCGCTGTGCCACCACCCGTGGGGCAAGGAGGGCCGGAGGGCAGGCCTGGACACCCACCTGCCCGCCAGCGCTCCCATTCCCCAGTCTGGCCAGCACAGCAGACCCACTCCCACCAAGGCACCGCCGAGCCACACGGCGCAGCCAGGAGCAAAGGTGCTGGGGCACCTACGGCACCCGGGGACGGCTAAAACCCAGGGAGCCCTAGAGGAGTGCCACAGGCCACCTCGCCTCACCCCTGTACGCCCCAGCTGCCAGAAACACCGGGAAGGGCAGTTTTATAGGCCAAGATCCGGTAAATTATTGATTTGCGAACAACCACTCTCTCTGGGCAACTTCAAAACCCCACGTAAGAGTGGGGTTTGTTCTCTTCCTCGCCCCTGGGCTAACAACGGGTGCACTTTTGCTCCACAGCCTCCTCTGCCGTTAGAAACACCCAACGCTTACCGGTCCTCACCTGAAAAAACGGCATTTCCGCTAACCCTGCCACCGCCGAGATGGGTCAGGCCCGCCCTGGCCCTTACGAACCGCACAAGTAACGGGAACGCCTGGCGCCCTGCCCTCCATCGCCAGCGGAGGGCCCCGCAAGCGGCTCTTCCCGACACCGCGCGGCTCCCGAAGGCCGCTGCCTCCCCCGCGCCGCCCTCGCTCACCTGCCGCCGGGCCGGGGACGCCGCTGGCCGCCTCCCCGCGCCGCCCTCGCCGGCNCGGCTCTAGACGCGGGCGGGTCCCCAGGCCCGCGATGGCGGCCGGGCTCGGAGCGGGCCCTCGCTACCTGCCCGCCCGGGAGACGGCCGCCACCCGCCGCTCCATGCCGCGCCGCGCTTGGCCGTCCGAGCGGAGGGATGGGGCGGCGCTGGCCGAGGCGCAGAGGCGGGGAGCGGCCGGGGAGCGGCGCTGTGCCGCGAGCCGCCGGGGCCGCTGCGCAGCGCCTGGCCGCGGGAGGCGCGTCCCCGCAGGCCGCGGGGAGGAGAGCGTAGCGGCCACCGGCCGGTCTGCGCCGGTCGCCTCACCGGGGGCCTGAGCTCCGGTGAGGCGAGCGGCACAAGGGGGCCTGGGGAGACACAGCCTCGCGGAGCGCCCGCTGCGGCTCCATAAGCAGCAGCGAGGGCTAAGGGCGAGGCTGGGGCGGCGACTGGAACCCTCCTTCCTCGCGTACCTCAGTCCGGTGCCGCGGGAGGGGGGGGGCATGGGGGTCTTACGTGTAACCGAGCAGGTAAAATGCAGGAGGCTGCTGTGGTGATTAAATAAACCTGTGTGTAATTGGTTTCCAGTGTGTTAGCAGGTGTTTTTAATAAATCTACGGATATGTTAAAAAAAAAAAGGCAAAAACATACCTTCTTGTCTGTTTTGAGGTAATAAAATTTTTTTATTATTTGCACTAGTCTTCTGTTAAGTATAAATCCCTGCAAGAAGCATATTGATTATTTTCTGAATGGTCTAATTCATACAAATATATGTATCTGCATTTTCTTTAATACCTTTCCCTCCGCAAAACCAACTAACCAGCCGTAACTCTGGTCCTTAAATGACAGAATTTTAGATTCTCTCATTTCTTCCTACCTTAGAGCCTACCCTGACAACTGTCTTTTCATAAACAGAGGTAAAAAAAAAAAAAATCTAATAGCAACACTACAGCATAAGAGCTTGCTACATTAGTATAGCAATACTCATTTTTGGAGTAAACAATCTCAACACACCATTAGTGGTTGAAAACTGGAGAGAAGAGATGAAGGGCACTGTCCTACTGCTCCATTGCAAAGTGTTTCTGCAGGTCTCGGGGTCCATACCCAAAGGTAGGATTTAAACATCACATACGTGATCGGGTACATCTGGTTTTCCTGATACTCTACAGAGCTGTATGTCTGCACATTCATGATGATTACTAGAGCCGGTGCGTGTTTTCCTTAGCTTTTAATTTGTTCAGTGTATCCTACCTTCAAGGCATTATTTTACATTTACAACAGAGAAAATTTCTAGAAATAGCGCTCAAATGTGATCGCTACCTAAAAATTTGGCTCCACTGCTTTCAGTGTCGCAAATGCTATTTTATTCAGAACCAATTTTAGCATGTTTTACAGGATCAGAGATGATTTTGCAACAACGTAAATGAAATCACACTGTAATGCGTTGAGAAGATTGTCATATGTCATAGTCAAAAGAAAGCCTAATGCCAACTTCTTGCCCCTCCATTTTTCAGGAAACTGCTTTATGTCTTAAAGTATAGGAAACCCTGGTAGGGGGAAAAGAAATACTTTGATACCCTGAATTTTTCCAACACCCTTTCCAAGCAACTCATGAGGGATTCTGTAAAGTGGAGATAGATCAGGTCATTTGCATGACAAGACTGACACAATAAATACTTATTTATGTTATTTCCCCTCAAATTCAAAATTCTTCTCAGTTCCACTGCCACCACTCTTGCCCATTCTACACCTACCTCCTGTATTCTGGTGTCAGCACTTCCATGGGCATGCACGCATTACTCAGTGTGTGTGCCAGCTCCCTGACAGTGAAAAGTACTGTCTGTAAATTCAGCACAGAAGTTTAAAATTATAGTATTTTTCACATTATAATTGCATTCAGCACCCTAAGTTTAAAAAAAACCTACGAATTTGATGCTTTACCAAAACTTCTAGCAAAGTTTCTGCTGACTTTTACCCCTCATGTCTTAAAGCAAAATAAGTCATAAATGTTTTTTAAATTGTGTAGCAAACAAAATTTTTCTTATAACACAAAGATAATTCTTCACTTCAAATGTAAAATATCATTGAAAATATACATACTGGTTTGTAACCTTGGTAGCTAGATAGTTTTTTTAACATACATTTTTCTAGTTGTCTCAGAATACCTGACATGAAAAAAGGGTTTAAGCATCATGTACACATAAGCATTATCCTACTATAGAGTAGTTTTAAATAGGATTAATAACCTGAAGATCATATTAAAGATCTTTCCAGAAGCATATGGCTTCAATTTTTTACTTTTCGCAAGTCTATTATTATAATGAGTTTTAATCACTGCTCCTTATTTCTAACATTTTATATCTTCATATTTTATTTTCGTAGCACCTCTGGATAGTCAATAGTTTTTAGCGATGAAAACAAAGACAGAACAATTAAATACAATAAAAAACGAAAGTCTTTATTCTTTTGGCTCAACTGTAATGTGGTTTACTGTTCTTTATGGTAATAGCATTTTCCTGCATGCAGTTCACCGACACACAAGTCAATATTTTTGTAAAAGGAGGAGTCAACATTGAATTTTTGTTTGTGTAAGAAACACAAAATGTCCTGATGTGATCAATTATACAAGTTTGCTATTTAATTCCTGTGGAAAAAAAACATCGTGGATCCCATATTATATTTAGAACAGTTCTAGTGCAGCATGAATCGACAAGAATAAGAATAGTCTATGTAAACAAACACTGGTAAAGATTTCATGAATAAAAAGACTACCTTGAAACTTCTGATGCAGGCAGTGCTAGAATTTTAAACAAATCTTCCCCACCACATTTCAATTACAAGTTATATCTATTTGGAAGCAAGTGCATTTTGGACTCAGTTTGAAACTTATTTCACATTAAAATGTGTGCAAAAATACAGTACTAATAAAAAAGCAGAAACCTAAAGCTACCCCATTCTTTCCTTTGTTTCTTATTTTGTGAAGTTCTTGAATTAAAAAGTGCTATGGATAGAAAGTAACAAAAGTGACAGTGACATCAACCTGAAGATAATTCTCTTATTTTATGTACAAAACGCTGAAAAATAAAATAAAATGGTATTTTTTACAATATTTATATTTTCTTAGAAAATTCTATCCATGTATTTGTCAACAGATTAAGCAGTTTGCAACATATCCTGTACAGTCTGACTATACACCGTACAGTAGTCACTTAAAATTTTAGAATGCAAAGCAAGAAGCTCTTAAATAGCTGCAAACTATTGCTTGATGTCATGAAAGAATGATGACCAATTGAACAATTTGTTTCACTTAACCACTGAGATATGGCTTCCCATATTAGACTTTTAACAGTGGAAGGAGTAAAATTACAGCAGCAAAGGCAAGATAAACATGCATCAGTGATAGCTTCCAAACTATCTATAATGGTACGGAATACTTCATATTAGCTGTTGAAAGCTTGCAAACTACACTTACTGTGGTACATATTTGATGCAATAAATATTGTGCACAGGTCATTATTTGTTTGCTCAAACATGCACCACGGGATAAAATAACTATTTACATAGACGGTACTTTTTTAATCAACACATACAATGTCAACCTTGCTGAGAGCAGAAGATGGCTAAACGATACTGCAGGGTGAAGCAGAACAACTTCATAATCCTTAAATTTTGCGGGTTTTTGGTAAATTCAATTTCCCAAGTTCAGGTAAGCTGTTTTCTACAGAAGAATACTTAAAAATGGACTCTATGCCCCTTAGTAAATTTTTTTATGCAGAGTTTGTTCAACTATAGTTAAATGACTTATGAAAAAATAAAACATCTGTTCTATTATTGTAGACTCTATGGGACTTTACAGGCACATTAAGATTTGTCTGGATGAGATACTAGATGGATACTGTTATTAAGCACCTCAAAATATAGAGCCACCCTGAAACATGGAAGTAGTCAGACTCTGCTGCTTTGTGCGACGTCATGTTTTTCCATGCATGAACTACAAGTGCAGCATGCCTTCATGCAAATCACTTCTGTCTGTACATTATAGAGAATCCGAGAGCAGAACACCTGGTTCTCATACCCCCTTCCCCAACATAAAACCCATTTACAAAAATAGTCACATATAATAGTAAACAACCTGTGAATTAAAAAATGATAAGTTCACCAACACTGATTTTTGTAAAAATATGGCAAATGTGGCTGTTGAAATGCAAACAGTGGATACAACTTTTGTACTGCGTGTTTCATGTTAAACACAGAGATTCATAGGCTCGCACCTTTTCTTTTTTAACTGGTCCCTACAGTCTGATTGGCCAATTTATCTTCTCTTCAGCAGTGTCAGCTGGTAATAAAAACAACAACCTCCTGTCAAGATGTTACCCTGTTTTACAGAGTTGCAGTTTGATGACGAGGGGTCACTGTCTTGTTATAGGCACTGACCTTTTATTTTTATATATAATTATATATATATTTATATATGTAAAAACTGTCAGTTTGGCATATACCTCCTACAGGAGTCCTGTTGACACAAATACATACTTTTTCAGGCTGTAAACAGTTTATCGCAAACAGAATTCTGTGTTACTTTTTACTTTCCCTGCTGTCTTTACCTTTATCTTCTTTTTCTGATTTGTCTTTTTCATATTTATCCTTGTCTGGCTTTGTTACACTGTCATAGGATGGTGGGGAGGTTGTGGAGGGGGTCATATCTGTTTTTTCTGGAGTAGAGTTCTCATTTAGTTTATCCATAATCATATCTTCTTTCATGGGCAGATCATCCTCATCTTTACCTTTATCCTGATTAAATATACATGAAACTTTTTTAACTTTTTGCCTTAAAAGGTGACGTCTGAAAGCACGCTGAATAATGACAGCAGAAACCTCCTCCTGTTTTCGTTTTAATGTGGTTGTAATTGGTTCGTAGGAAACTTTTGAAGGATTGGCTGCCATAAACCGATCTTCCATCTGTATTCTCAGGGCGTCCATCTCCCCGCTTTCCCCCAACACACGCTTTGTGAAAGCAAACAAGATGTCAAGGCAGTGAATTCTGTCGCCGCTTACCATGGGCAGATCCATTGCAATAAGCTGGACTTTGTTTGGTTTTGCTATAAGAAGAGGAGGATCTAACGAAGCTGCAAAATCTGATAGCTTACTGAACTCTATGAATTGTGTTGCATCGGGATCAAACTTCTCCCAGACTTCATAGAACATCTCAAAGTCATCCTCGCTCAAGGGTTCAGCGCTTTCTTCAGTAGCAACACTGAAGTTCTCCAAAATCACAGCAATGTACATGTTCACCACTACCAGAAATGATATGATAATGTAGCTGACAAAGAAGAAAATCCCAACAGAAGGGTTGCCGCAGTCACCTTTCACAGAGCTCCCCGGATGATCTTTATGGGGGTCACAGTCTGGCTCCCCACTGTTAAGAATTGGGGCTAGCAAACCATCCCAGCCAGCAGATGTGGTGATTTGAAATAGGCAGATCATGCTGTTGCCAAATGTTTCAAAGTTGAACATGTCATCAATCCCAACTTCCCTCTTAACATAGGCAAAGTTGGACATGCCAAATATCGCATAGATAAACATGACCAGGAACAGCAGCAGCCCAATGTTGAACAAAGCAGGAAGAGACATCATCAAAGCAAAAAGCAGAGTGCGGATTCCCTTAGCGCCTTTAATGAGACGCAGGATTCGACCGATTCTGGCAAGTCGGATCACTCTGAACAGTGTGGGGGATACAAAATACTTTTCGATCATCTCAGCTAAGAACATACCTAGAGAAAAAAAAGTTATATTAGTGAGGAATATTATTACATTTTAAAAACCACTGCTAAATATTTATCCTACAAACATTGTAGAACTTTAAGAAGAACAGGATATTTGAACACATTTTAGAAATTACCCCTTCAGTTGTTTTTACAAAACCTTTACAGTTTGGTATGCTTTGGAAACCCATAAAACCCAATAGAAAAAACTGCATCAGTGACATTTCTAAGTATTAATTGTATGACTATGTATGCAAACAGACACACAAATACACAACATCAATCTTTTTTAGGACAAACTGGTAACTAGTGTATGTAGACTAGCAAATGCTGAGACCAGAAGAATAGTTTTCTCTTTAATTGTAACAAATAATAATCTCAGATAATCTGAAGAAACATCACATTTATAGTAGTATTAAAATGTCATGTAATCAATTTACGGTATTCAAAGAAAATATGTATGTTTGAAGAGAACTGCAACTTCTTAATCACAAATGAAATAACATGACCAGAAGTTTAGCATTAATGACACAGCAATTCCAAACATAAACAAACTGATAATAAAAAGGCTTCTTAGAACTCACTCAAGAGTAGAAAAATTGAGCATTATATTATGTGCCTCAAAGCAGAAAAATAACTACATCCTGCCTCCATACAAAAATGGCAAAACCAATTTGCATGTTAAGGAGTTCTGAGAAGTTAGAATGACAGAATTTTTAGTCAAGTTCTTTCAGGTTTTCTGCTCTAGATAAAGCAAAGATTAGCGGAGCCATGTATTTTTTATAACATCTGCTTCAGCTCTGTTTCTCTGGTTGCTCACTGTAGCTCAGGCATAAAACCTCTCAGGATGAAACAAAACTCTGAAGTAAGCTGAGGGTTGTACCCTGCTGTCTGGGGTGCTTGCTTGCTAGCCTAACAACAGTCCCACACAGATTTTGCTCTTGGATTTTGGATTGCTGGACTTTTTTCCTGCAACTGCCAGTGTTAGTTTATATCAAAATTGCCTTTCATCTATGTGTTTGTTTCTATGCTGAGGAATTTCTACTGAATTTTGAATAAAGATCTAATTTCAACTAATAGAAAAGTGAGAGTGTATGAAACCTATTGCTAAAAAATTTCTTACTATACTGTTCAGGTATTTTACGGATAATATGAAATCAGAAGAAAGAAAAATTGTGATGAGACTTTCTGGTGACAACATTGAACCAAAATATATATAGACTTTACATGCCAGAAATGTTTCAGTTTCCACAGAATCAGATGTTTCATAAAAATTGTTCTTACCTACTATGGAGAGAATGACAACCACAAAATCAAAAATATTCCAGCCTATAGTAAAATAGTAATGGCGAAGTGAAATCAATTTCAGGACACATTCTCCAGTGAAAAGTACAATAAACACCAGGTTAATCCAATATAAAATGTTCTCCATGTCTTCACTCTGATCATCTGTTTCTACCATCATTGTGACCATGTTAAGGCAGATGAGTATCATGATACTGATATCAAATGCTTGTTTTGTTACAAAATCAAAGACCATGCCTTGGAATTTGTTCTGAGGGGGGAAAAAATAAGATTCATTACAATATGCATTGGGTAAAATTTCTTTTTTGAAGTTGCTATGAATTATTTAAATGAAGTATGAAGGGGATTTCATGTCTTCCATGAAGTCCTCTGTTTGTATGAATTTTCCAGTTTGTACATGTAAACACAAATTAAATAGAAATGCAACTACTATGTTTATAAGCATTAAAGGGATGATTTCAAAATACGCATAGTGCATTTTTTTTAAAGTTGCAGAGGTGACTTGCCACCCTGAATCAGCTCACTGTAACCTTTTGTGACACAGACTACTAACTGAATGCTTATTTGGCAAAATTTGAAAAAACCTAAGTGGGGTGGGGGTGAGCAGGCTTAGAGTTAATAGCACTTCATTTGCCAGAAAACTTATAAAGTTTTCAAGCCCTGAGTTCAGTGCTCTTCATGCCACCAAAATAACCTTCAAAACAATATCTTCCATTTTTCAGCTATAGAGAATTTACTGATGGCTGGACCGGCCACTGAGCAGGTTCCACCATCCGAAGTGGAACTGCAGAGCTGAAATCACTCTCTGCCCCAGCCAAACCCTGCTCTGTAGTGCTAGGGTAGCCCTGCTTAGGAGAGCAAACCATTGTATGGATCGTGCAACAGCAATCTGAGGGGCAAAAGGACTTTTTTTTCGGGCAATGATACAGTAACTTTCCCCCATACAGCAGTTTCAGAGTCTTCCTCGATGACTGAAAAAGCCTGTGCCCTAAGGTTTTCACATATTTTGACATATACACAGCCATATTTAATTGTTCTAGTCAAACCAGTGTTTTGAAAAAAAGCCACATAAAATGTCATTGCCATCAGCAGAGAGAAAAGGGGGGGGCGGGGGAGGGGAGAAGGGGAAGAGTCCTCCATATTCAGACTACAAAAGAGAAAAAAATAGATTTCAGACGAATAAGGCTTTTCTTATATCACTTGGTTTTTTAGCTTACAACTTAATTCAGCCTAAGGCATAATTGAAACAATCCCATTTTTAAATAAATGTAAAAATAACATAAAAGACTTCTATTCTTACTGCTGGTCGAGGTATAGGCTTTTGTGGTTTCTTTGAACCCAGTTTTTTCATTGCATTGTAGTATTTCTTTTGTTCTTCTGTCATAAAAATGTCTTGACCTCCAAAGTAAACCAAATAGACAAAAACTGGTTACAACCACATATCTCTATTGATTACTTATAAACAAAGATGCTGAATAGTAATAATCACTCTTGTTCGCATTCTCATCTGTGGGAAAAGTTAGGACAGACATAAAATTCCCCTTTATCATGATTATTAGTACTTTGGTAACAGAAGAATTGCTTTACATATTTCTCTCAATGTTTATGATGTTTTATTGAGAGGCTCTTGAACTTGCACTCTTTGTGGCAAACTTCTGTTTTTCACTGGGGAGAGGGGAGGAACAGAGGAAGGAGATGGGCTTTTTCTTTGTTCTACTAAATTCCATCACTTATTGCAGAGGCACAAACTAATAAAATATTGCAATCCTCTTCTCTTGTTTTTCCTCTAAAGTAAATTTTGGCAAAATTTCAGAACTGACATCTATGATACCAAAGGAGAATTAGAAGGTATCCAGACGGTCGTATTTCACAAACTCTTCTCCCTCCACTGGGGCAGGACTTGAAGCAGGAGATCCTGGAACTACTATGTGGAGTAGAGAATAAAAGCCAATTTCTCTCCATCTCAACCCATTTCAGCACATGGATCCAACAGCACTTCCACCACTCCAATAACACTTGGTGTGGCCAGATACTTAGGTAAGTTCTGCAGCTGAAAGACTGACACGTTTTGAGGCAGTGTTGACAAAATACAAACACTAAAGAGTTCAAATAAAGATAATACAATGTTTATTACCAGAGTGCAGAGAACTACACTGCTAAGCTCTGAGGCATAAAGGTAGATAGCTAAGAGTTTTTATAGCTACTTTTAACTATTTCAGTGGTTAGCCTTTTTATAAGTGTATTATAGACTCCAGCCCCAAATCCATATCTTTACGAAGATGACATTGGGTATTTCACTAACCACGGACAGACGTATGCTGTCACTTGTCTGTCAAACCCACATAAAGCAAAATCGTAAGCTTTAATAATTTAATGTATTTAATATGCAGAGAACATATTAATTTATCATAAAATGAAAAAATAGTATTTTATTAATAAAGTTATTGTGTGTGGACCAAAAATAAGCATTTTCTTAGCTTTCTTTTCAGATTAATGATGAAGTACTTATCTTCTTTTTCTGCTGGTTGAAATTGTCTATGATGACACCAATGAAAAGGTTCAAGGTAAAGAACGATCCAAAGATGATAAAGATGACAAAGTAAAGATACATGTACAGGTTATCTTCATACTTAGGCTGATCCAAAACCTGCAAAAAAGGCATAAAAACTAAGCCCTAGTTTGACTGTGAGCACAGAATCAAATATCTGCTAGATAGAATTTACGGCGCTCTCACTTTGATCTTTGCTTCTTATGGTAAAGTTCCCACATATCCATCCCACTGATCTTCAATCTATGAAGTTACATTCTTGAAAAAGGACTTTGCTATCAAACTTGATATTTCATTTTATAAAATTTAACTGGCCTATATGAGCGTAGAATAAATACTGAAGAAACAATTGGTTTAAACTAGTATAGTACCATCTGTCTGAGTGTATAGACAACCAGAAATACCAGCTCGTAAAGCTGCAACCTTTTCTGTATATCTCGCAGGAGGCTCCTGATGTGGGCTTCTGGAGCTTTCACTGCTATAGGTACTTGGGAAACTGCCCTGGATTACGGAAGAGAGGCATGCAAGCCACATTTAAATAAAGCATATTTTCTTGGTACAACAATGCACATTTACTATACTACAACAGGCATCCTGCTGTGAGTATAGCTTACCAAAAAAGCTGGAGCTTTACCAGTATAGTTTATTCAGTTGACTACTTAGAACTAGAGGACAACTTGCACCAACGGAGCAAGGGGAAGGCAAAAGGGTAAGAAAATGCACAGCCCGAGTTAAGAATAGGAACTGTGCCCTGAAGAAAGGAGTCAGGTGTCTTGCAGACCACAGTGAAAGTCTCAACTTAAAAAAAAAAGATTGATGTTAAAGAAAATCATCTCTAAGCTGTGTATCGGTCCCTGTTTCCAAATGTAAATAATGCCTCAATGCGCAAAATTAGAGGAGGAAAAGGCGTTTGATGGCAATAGTTAAGTCTGCTGTGGAATTGAGGAAATTTGGCCCAATTGCACTGTAGAGAACATGGAATCCTTTAGGACTACTCTGCTTTCTTTGTCTCTTGTATTTTTCCTATGGTTTCCATCTTCTTTAACTACAAAACTATAATAACACCTTGTTCTCTCATTTTTACTGTTATTTCTGAAAGATGTTAAAATTACAGTGTTAAATCTTGGAGCTCTACAGTCAAAACAAATGGAGTCAAGGGACTATACTTACATTACGAGAATCCACAGCTGCGTACATGATATCCATCCATCCTTTAAATGTAGCCTATAAACAGAACACTGGTGTTTACCTCATGCTTTTCCTGGAAAATGGCTTGTCAGAAACATTGTTTAAGAGCTTAAGTGTCTTTAGGGCTCATCATAAACACCAGCACAATGCAATGTTGATAGGTGACTCTTGCCTTCTATTGTATGTTTTATTCATATACGAGAATTGTAAGTGAATTCTAATATCTGACTATAGAAGACATAGCATCTGTTAAGAACTTTTAACAATTATGATTAATATCTGATATAAAACTTATTTTCTGTGTATGAGCAAAGTAGGCGTACTTGATATAGATTCAATGCAGCTAAGGTAAATTAGGTTTGAATTATGTATTTTTTCTCATAATCAGCATAGCCTCTATGCTTTGTATTATTTCTGTACAGTCATTAATTTATCCCACACCTTGTAATCTCAAACCAAGAAGTGAGAGACAAGATTTGTAAATGCAAGGGACCTTAGCCTGTTGCTCTGAGATGTGCTGGCTACACTGCAACACACTCGAAGTCTTACAGAGATGAGCCAGGGGCTCCTGAGATAATAGGAGTCAACAGGGAAACACCAGTGAAATACCTCAGAGGAATTAAGGGGTGTTCCTCTAAGAAGGTGACATGGCCAACAGCCCAGATGAAGTGCCTCTTACACCAATGCACATAGCATGGGCAACAAACAGGAGGAGTTGGAAGCCACTGTGCTGCTAGAAAGCTACGACCTAGTTGCCGTTACTGAAACTTGGTGTGATGAATCCCATGACTGGAGTGTGGCTATTGATGCTACAGGATGTTCAGAAGGGACAGAAAGGAAGGAGGGACAGAGGCGTTGCCCTCTACATCAAGAAATGGATAGAGTGTGAAGAGCTGTCTCTGAAGAATAGCCACGAGCAGGTTGAAAGCCTATGGGTAAGAATAAGAGACCGAGGCAACAAAGGGAACCTTGTGGTTGGTGTCTACTACAGGCTGCCCAATCAAGGGGAGCCTATTGATGAAGTCTTCTTATTCCAGCTACAGGAGGCATCACGCTCACAGGCTCTCGTCCTGCTGGGGGACTTCAATCACCCCAACAGCTGCTGGAAAAGTAGCACAGCGAGCTGTAGGCAATCCAGGAGACTCCTGGAATGCATGGAGGATAACTTGTTAAGCCAGGAAATAGACAGTCCTGCCAGAGGGGATGCAACATTGGACCTGTTGGTCACCAATTCAAGTGAGCTAATCGGTGACATTAAGATTGGGGGCAGCCTGGGCTGCAGTGATCATGCACTAGTGGAGTTTGCAGTCCTGACAACTTTTTTGCCTCAGTCTTCACTGGCAACCTCTCTTCCCACACCTCTCGAGTGGATGGACCGCAAGACAGGGACTGAGGGAGCAAAGTCCCTCCCACTGTAAGAGAAGATCAGGTTCATGACCACCTGAGGAACCTGAACATACAGAAATCTATGGGACCTGATGAGATGCATCCAGAGTCCTGAGGGAATTGGCTGGTGTAGTTGCCAAGCCATTCTCTATGATATTTGAAAAGTCATGGCAGTCAGGTGAGCTCCCCGGTGAATGGAAAAAGGGAAATATTGCACCCATTTTTTAAAAAGGGTAGAAAGGAGGACCCTGGAAACTACCGACCTGTCAGCCTCACCTCTGTACCTGGAAAGATCATGGAACAGATCCTCTTGGAAGCTATGCTAAGGCACATGGAGGACAGCAAGGTGATTTGAGACAGCCAGCATGGCTTCACCAAGGGCAAGTCCTGCCTGACTAACTTAGTGGCCTTCTATGATGGACTAACTACATCAGTGGACAAGGCAAGAGCTACAGATGTCGTCTATCTGGACTTCTGTAAGGCTTTTGACATGGTCCCCCACAATATCCTTTTTTCTAAATTGGAGAGGTATGGATTTGATGGGTGGACTCTTTGGTGGATGAGGAACTGGTTGGATGGCAACATCCAGAGGGTAGTGGTCAACAGCTCAATGACCAGATGGAGATCAGTGACAAGTGGTGTCTCTCATGGGTCTGTACTGGGACCAGTACTCAATATCTTCATCAGTGACATAGACAGTGGGATCGAGTGCACCCTCAGCAAGTTTGCAGATGACACCAAGCTGAGTGGTGCACTTGACACACCTGAGGGATGGGATGCCATCCAGAGGGACCTGGACAAGCTCGAGAAGTGAGCCCATGTGAACCTCACGAGGTTCAACAAGGCCAAGTGCAGGGTCCTGCGCATGGGTTGGGGCAACCCCTGCTATCAATACAAGCTGGGAGATGAAGGGATTGAGAGTAGCCCTGCCAAGAAGGACTTGGGGGTGTTGGTGGAAGAGAAGCTGGACATGAGCTGGCAATGTGTGCTCACGACCCAGAAGGCCAACCATATCTGGGGCTGTATCAAAAGAAGCATGGCCAGCAGGGCGAGGAAGGTGATTCTGCCCCTTTATTCCACTCTGGTGGGACCCCACCTTGACTACTGTATCCAGCTCTGGAGCCCTCAACACAGAAAAGGCATGGACCTGTTGCAGTGGGTACAGAGGAAAGCCACAAAAATTATGAGAAGGTTGGAGCACTTCTATGAGTACAGGCTGAGAGAGCTGGGATTGTTCAGCCTGGAGAAGAGAAGGCTCCGGGGAGACCTTATTGTGGCCTTTCAGTACTTAAAGGGGGCTTATAAGAAAGATGGGGACAAACTTTTTAGCTGGGCCTGTTGCGACAGGAGAATAGGTAATGGTTTTAAACTGAAAGAGAGTAGTTTCAGACTAGATATAAGGAAGAAATTTTTTACAATGGGTGTGACAAAACACTGGAACAGGTTGCCTGGAGAGGTGGTAGATGCCCCATCCCTGGAAACATTAAAGGTCAGGTTGGATGGGGCTCTGAGCAACCTGAACTAGTTGAAGATGTCCCTGCTCATTGCAGGGCGGTTTGACTAGGTGACCTTTCATGTCATAGATGTCCCTTCCAACCTAAACTGTTCTATGATTCTATGAAAGAAACAAAATTACTTTTTACTGTTACAAGTAAACAACACAGGTATAGAAAGAGAAATAGAAATTAAGGAGTGGTGACTTACCACTTGAAGCAGAGAAAGATAACCAAGGCCTACATTATCAAAGTTAACTTTCACATTCTTCCATCGGGCAGTTTCATTGTTTTTTATGAGCTCCTCACATTGAGTGTAGTTGTTAATTTGGCTGATATCAAATCTCTCATCAGTTGTAGTGTTAACACAGTAGTAAAATTTTCCAGCAAATAGATTTACTCCCATGATACTGAAGATCAGCCAGAATATAAGGCAAACAAGCAGCACATTCATAATGGATGGAATCGCTCCTAAGAGGGCATTCACAACCACCTAGAGTACAAATTAAACCAAAGAGAGACTGTGTAAGAACACAGGCACCAGTATCTTACAAATGCTTCATCAACATTTCTTAAATGCAACACTCTGTTTTAATCCTAGTATCTGTGTTACACTATTTTAATTGTTGAGAGTAACAAGTAAGAAAAGCAGTATACTGAAAAGATAAAATGTTGACATAATTAGAAGGAAAAACACATAAAGATCAGCAAATGGTAGCTTTAAAGAATGGGAAAAAGAACCACAAACAGGTAAAATGAACTGAAAAAAGAAAACAACAGAAAAAGTCAGCATTTATTAATTCTTTGTAGAATATTTACTTAATATGTGTCTGCAAAACTGTATCCATAATATTTCTAATGATGGATAGCATCAAACACAACAAACTTTCTTCTATTATATGTTTACTGGATAAACAGTCCAAATCAATATTGCTGAGCAAATTTTTAGAAGTAATTATAAGACTTCTTTTAAATTAAAGAAAACTCAGGGAGGTATGCATGTTCATTTGGATGGTTATATATAAAATCCTAAAAGCATACATGTTCAAACCAGGAAACCAGCTGAGTATCTGAACACAGAAAAGCTGGTAGTATTCAGGCAAGTGGCAGATAAGACTTGAAGAAGGAAGAGACTTGATTTAATTCCCAAATGAATTTTGAGGAAAATCAGGCTTCAGGAAAGAAAAACATGAAGAGTTCATGTATGATGATGAATGATGATTAAAAACATGCCAGAATAAAAATAAAATAGCAAAGAAAATAAAATTAGGGAGAAAGTAGGTCCATTATGAATGAGAATGATTTATTTAATGATGAAATTAATGAACTGCTAAATTAGTTAACTTGTATTTTAAATCTGTTTCTAAGTAAGTCTAACAATATAAAATTTAATAACTATGGAGCACTGCTGCCAATTTTGCCAAAACAACTGAATCAGATCCTTAGAACCTAATGAAGATTTTGTCTTAAACATGCAGGACATTAGGTATTACACAGATCAGATTATTTATAATTCATGTAGTTTATATTATGTAGATACTGCAGCGGATCCTCCAGCACACTATGCTATTTGTTTCTATTCGAAATACAAGTATGTAGCTTAAGCCTGTAATATATTTTGGTATTAAATTTAGATCTACAATTAATAGGTTCCATAGAATCAATTACTTGTAAAATTAGTCATCTAGGTAGATCACCTTTCATTCATTGCCATTTTACAGAATAGAAAATAAAACCTTTGAATTGTGAGCAGGTGATGAACCACCACCATGTATACCACATAGTAGACTTGGGCTGAAGGAAAGGAGACATATTTGTTTTGCTTTCAGGGTTCCATTCCTGCCAAAATAATACCTCTTTGGGGTGATACATACTTTGGACAATAGTTGACATCCTATGGGATTTCAATGAAATTGTTGTTGTGTTAAATTTAGAGGCTGGACCAAATGAGGTTCCTTTCAATGTAAATTATTCAATGACTCTATAAAACCACAGAATGGTTGATGAAGCCCAAAGCTTCCGTGCTTTTTTTTTGCCACATATTTTAAATCACATGCTGTAATAAGTGTTTATTTCTAATGTGGAAATAAAAAAAAAATCAAAATAGTTTCTTACTCATACCAAAGATCTCCTTAGCAACACATATTATAAATCAATAAGAAAAAATAATATAGCATTTTATCACTCATCAGCCAGGCAAGAGGATTCCCTGACTAACGGATAAATCGCTTCTGCCTATTTCAACAGTGCTGTCTTATGTTGACAGACGTGTACTCTCAGCTTTGTGATGACATGACTGTGGAAGGCCATGAGGAGTAGTTTGACCTAAACAAAGGAATAGTTTAATAATAATGCCGCATTAGTTTAAATTGGAAATCCATGAATTCACTGATTTTAGTGGAAAGTTTGATTGGAATATAAACGGCAACATCATTTTTTTCCCCAATTTGGGAATATTTGCCAAATATATATTAGTTATTATTTTTACATAATTTTTATTTAGTTATGTCAATTCTTCTACTTATAAAAAATATAAGCAGATTTCTTAAATGTAATAATATCATCCAACAGAAATAATTATTGAGATATAAAAGGATAGTTAATGAAATGAAAATATTTGTCCTCGAGCTTTCAGTCTCATTACACACGAGAATTCTGTTCCTCTTTCTACTACAGCTGCAGGTCCAGTTATGTTATTCTTTCTTTAATTGCTGGATTTCTACAGCTGACCTACTTTCTGTGTTTTAGTCTGAGTCCTGAAGCTATAGTAGGACCAGCTTGTAATATGAATCATTTGAAGACACTCAAAACATACTGTTGAGCATCACTGAAAATGCTGACCCAGACACCTCCTGGCTTCCATTAGTAGTAGGGGTGTGAGAAAACAGGGCAAGGTCTGACAGCAAGTGAAAGCAGCAAAAGCATTAGAAAGACATAAAAGCATTGTTTACTGGTTAAAAAAAAAGGGTAGTATGTGCCTAGCACCATACAGCAATGAGTGATACTGCTTGAGACAGAGTATAGACAGATTAATTATACTCCCACAGGCTACTTTCATGAAGGCCCAAATGCAAATTAAAGGGTATTTCCCCTGGCAATAGCAGTGGTAAGAAGATGCAGGGGCAATGTTTTCTCTTTCACTGTTATTAATTTGGGCAGGCACAAGTTCTGATCCTAGAGAATAGTATGGTGGATTAAAAATTTTGGATGTATAGAATGGAATTTCTTGCTTGTATATAGTAAGTGTAATGCTCACTGGAAGTAATTTGGAGGCCAAGAGGGCATCCTGGCTTGGATCAGAAATAGTGTGGCCAGCACAGAGGGAAGTGATCATCCCCCTGTACTCAGCACTGGTGAGGCCCCACCTCGAGTACTGTGTTCAGTTTTGGGCCCCTCAATACAAGAAAGACATTGAAGTGCTGGAGCATGTCCAGAGAAGGGCAACGAAGCCGGTGAGGGGTCTAGAGCACAAGTCTGATGAGAAGCAGCTAAGGGAACTGGGGTTGTTTAGCCTGGAGAAAAGGAAGCTGAGGGGAGACCTTATTGCTCTCTACAACTACCTGAAAGAAGGCTGTAGCGGGGAGGATGTTCTCCCAAGTAACAGGCGGTAGGACAAGAGGAAATGGCCTCAGGTTGTGCCAGGGGAAGTTTAGATTGGGTATTAGGAAAAATTTCTTCACAAAATGTGTTGTCAAGCATTGGAACAGGCTGCCCAAGGAAGTGGTTGAGTGACCACCCATGGAGGTATTTAAAAGATGGGCAGATGTGGTGCTTACGGACATGGGTTAGTGGTGGACTTGGCAGTGTTAGGTTGGCCTTGATGATCTTAAAGGTCTTTTTCAACGTAAATGATTCCATCATTCTAATTTTAAGTGCCTATCCAAATATGTGCACCATATTATATTGTCATGTTTTCCATTCATAGATGTTAAACACCAATGAAATTGCTATGTTATGAACAAACATCTTGAATTTCCGTGTATCAAACCTTAAAATCTTCATATACTCATTTCTTCACCAACTTGAGCTACTGTATCTTTAAAGACAGTAAGCCTGAAATTAATTATTTTAAATAAGGCAAAATTCATTATATCCATAGGAAAATTTCAATGGTTATTTGCCTAACTAATAAAAATATAGGCCACATTTCTAGTTTGAAGTTATCTAACTTAATCCATTATTTTTTATTATATCTTTTGCTAAAGTCATAAATCTCCTCCTTATCTGGGTATTTTACAAAGAAATACAGTTAGCAGATCAGGATCAAATCAGTAGGTAAATTTTATGCCAACATGGAAGTTACGGGATTGAAAATTACCCATAAACCTTCATGACAAAGCGATTGTTTTTTCCTTGCCATATTAAATTGCTACTTAAGCAATTTACTGTGCATATAAAATTTTTAATATTTTGTCTTCAGTTTTTTTGCTAATCATTCTCATAAAAAACTAACAGCTAATAGGTTTTTTAGTGAGATGCTATCGAGGTTTTAGGTAGGCCTTATATCTGATATAAGCATCCCAAATTTTCAAATTGCTTTAGCAAAGTTCCAGAAATTTGTTGAAGGCAAGGAAGTGGTATTTTCTATTTGCATTTATAACCTTTCATCAAATCCTGTTTCCCTTTTGGGTGAAGTCTTTTACTTTCCACACACATAGAGCATCACATTTTCTTCAGAAGCTCACCAATTTGTAGTTGACTTATAAATGTGCTAATCAGCTCATAACCTGCAGTGCTAAGGATCAGTGATTGCGGTAGGGAGCTCACACAAGGATCCCTTTTAATTACAGCAATAGGGTTTCAGCTCAGGTGCATCTGCTGATTAGATCTATGGCAATATGTCCAAGGTAGACAGATGGACCCTGAAGCTGTAAGTCAGACATCTTCTTGTGGCTGGAGCTAGAAATATCTACCATCCCCAATTGTTGACTACTGCCCCTGAGAGAAACATTTCTAGAGCTTTCATATCATAGCAGAATACATAAGGTCTTTGTCCATTTCAGTGCACTAAAGTGAATAAACTAATCCATCTGACTTTGCACTGGAATAGACAGAGAGCCCAGCTGGGCAGCTGAGGGTGTCAGCTGTGGTAACTGATATAACAAACAGCTGGGGACAGTAACTTCTCAAATATACCCAACTCTGTCAGCAAAAGTCTTCCAATATGTTTTCAGGCTGCTTAGTGCTCTATAGATTATAATCAACATTTTAAAATCAATATGGAAAGCAGTAACCAACCAATTTAGGCCAAAAATCATAAAATCAGCTTCATCTTTGATATACTAGAAAAGTTTTCTTAAATAGAATGCAATAGTTCTAATCTGAAAGAGAGAAGGTATTTTAATGCTGCCAATTTACTCATTAATATAGGAATTAATTATAAAACTTTTAAATTGTAACAGAAAGTCCCAATTAATATTTACAGAATAGAAGGTTAAAAGATATTTAATAGACTACGCATGATATTCTATACTTGTATGAAATACACATGTGCATATACATGTGTGTATGCGTGCACACACTTTTATGAGGAAGTATTGTTTTTTATAACTGTTCTAACTATAGCAGGATTTATTTGTATGGGAGAAATTTAGTTTTGTAGTAGCATTGCATAGTTGATGCAGTTGATAAATCCTTGTGCCCTCCAGGAAAATATGAAGTAGGGTGAAAGGCCAAGGAGCCTAAGGAAGTGTAACAATGTGTGCAATAACACATAAATTCATATAAGCAGATGAAGCCTTTTGCTTATATGTTAGTGATAAATGTAAAATATATAGGATGATAGTGTAGCATTTCTGCATGGATTTGTCGTTGATTATTCTGCATGCATTGTTTCTGTCTATGCATGCATTATTTCAGATTCTTTCATTTTGTCTTACCCTCATCCCTTCAAATCGCGACAAGGCTCTTAGAGGTCTCAAAGCTCTTAGTGTCCTAAGGGATTTAATCGCACCAAGTTCTGAGTAGCCCAAGGCATTAGCTGTTAAGCTAACCAAAGAGACCTACACAAAAACAGAAAGGCAATATTGCTCATTCATCTTGTATATCCTTTCGATACGTATGGTGGGAATGATGTGTGCCCTGAACTTCTCAAGAAGATTCAAGGCTGGACCTCTTTCTCCAGGAATCCCTCTATAATGCAGAAAGATCTTTCAAGTCAGACAAAGTAGAATAAAAGTATATTCTAGGTACCTGTTGATGAAATCATGTTGGTAGAATGGTATAAAAATGCCTTCTAAATTCACATAAACCAGTCAACATTTGGTGGTATTTAGAGAAAAATGAAGTCACATGGAAAAAGAAAACTCCCCAAAGTTGGGTGAATTGGAATGGTCAATTTAGGTCAGGACTTCCCATGATATCTTCAGAGCTTGATGAGAATGTAAAAGCTCTCAAAAACCACATCCACACCTGGCATTTGGTCAAATGTAACTTTCTAGTGTCCAGAAAATCTTATTCAACAGCCATAGCTACCAGTGCTGTTCAGATTTAACCAGACTAATCAAGACTGATAACCAACTGTTTGTTAGACAATGGTAGAAGCTTCATTGTTAGGCATATCCACACTTCATTACATTCCCTGTGACTCCTTTAACCACTTCATCAATTCTGGCTTGCATAACGCTGGTCTGGTCTGCAGGCAGATGAGTAAATAAACTAGAATAGCTGTAAAATAAATAATACAATTATCTTTCATCAATAATCCTTAGAAATGTATTTATAGTAAACCATTGGGAAGGAGTGGCCCTAGTAAAGAAAAATAAACCAAATCATTTTCTGTTTCCCTCCATTTAATGCCCTTCCCTTCCATCCTTACTGTTCTCTCTGAATTCTTTCATTTCCAAATTAATCTTTTAATCTCTGACTAAAGATTCAAAAAAATGAGTCAGAGATTAATTTTTTTCCATGAAAAGAATTGCACCAGGGTAAGGTTGCCATGCAAAATTAATAAAGTTCACAGAAGTAACTAAACCACAGATTTATGAATAAGAATTAAATATTTGTTGATAAATATAATAAACATATAATGACAGTGTAAAGTATTGTCCACAGTGCCTCTCTAAAGTTTTACTGGTCATGGCAATTTACATATCTGAAGATTGAGCCAATAAATGTTTACAAGGGTACAGACTCAACCACAGAATACTAAGTGTGCATATAGCCATGTTTTATCATAGGATCTGCAATGCTGGTATGGATTTAAAAGTTATAATGTTTTCTGGGCTCTGTATAGTAAAGAATTAATGGTCTACCGTATCACTGTAGTTTTAGGGAGCTACATAGTGATTTCTATAGAATTCTGCTGCTTTTCTGAATACGTAAACAAGTGATCTGAGGCACATTCTTACCTTGCATTCCACGGGAATTTCATATGTGGAACTGAGAGATGCCCTATTAGCACAGACAAATGTTGTCAGGCTATTGGGGCTGGAAGGAAAATGGATGTCTGCTATATGGTTAAAAAAATCTGTAGACTTCCATTTGTGCTACCCAGTACTGTGCATACATTGTTGAGCATGCAGACTTGAAATTACATTGCACTTCTCACTAGGTCTCCTTCAGACAATGTGTATCTGCTCCTTGGTGATGCAGCCTTTTGAAAATCATTTGAGAACCCATTCTAAGACAGCTCTTCTACAGTTCTCCAAGCATCTCTTTAAGGTTGCCCGTGTGATGCAGTGAAAAGTGCAAGAGTACTGAATAGTACAATGGAACAGGACACTTAAAGTAATTGATTAGAATGTTAGAAATCTTTGAAGAAATTACTTTGAAATATTTAAATTCCATATACAGCAAAAACTGAAGAGGATGAACAACATCCTTTCCACACCATGAAAAAAAAATAGTAAAAAGCATCATTTCAATAAAGCATTACAACTTCATAATACTAGAGAATATCAACAAAACATCTCAAGAGTAATAGGTATATCTAAATATTTTTTCTTTTCTGAACAGAATTATAAACCATACCACAGCAACAGTTTTAAAATAGAGTTTCTGTTGAGTAGAACAGAAAGCTTATCCTGAAAACATAATATTCTGATTTTTAGAGCCTGTCAAACAGAACATGAAAAAGAATACATACATCAACAATCAGGAAGTCCAGCCAGCACCACGCGTTAGTGAAATACGTTTGAAAGCCATAAGCCACCCATTTTAAAAGCATTTCCAGAATGAAGATATAAGTAAAAACTTTGTCAGCATATTCCAGCATGGTCTTGATAGTTTTACGTTGCTCTATGTATATATCTTCAAATGCCTGTGAAAAAGATTTTTTAAGATATAATTAAATGTCTTCACAATTTGCAGTGTGTTATATAGTAGCCAAGAATGAAATTGAATTGGAAATATATATGTGACGATAAGACATATATCCTTCCATCAAGCACAACTTTTGCTTTCACTCCATACTGTAGTCTTTTCATAAAGCTGGGTCCAAACACAATATTCAGCTTTCAGCTGAGCTGAACAGTGATCCATGAAACTTACCATTGGACCATTCTCCAAATCTCATTCATTTCCATGGATACCAATGGCTTATTGACATAAGGATTTCCTTTGTGGTAGCTACAACTTTATACCAAAATTATATGAGGGATTTAATAATGACTCTGTAATGCAGAATTTTTGAGGAACTAATAATTGAAACTAAACTATACACACCAACCCACAAAGCAATCCTGTACGGAGATTAATAACTCTCTTTTCAAAAGAAAATGTCTACATTGACAGTGAATGACTGTGCATTGACCCAAGTGTAGCAAGTACACTATATTTTGCTCTTGCTATGAGGATCTAATTACATCAGTGCTTACTCAGCGCCACCTGATTTAACATCAGTCTGGTAAAATACCTGATGGAATCACGTTGGCATCTTACATCTCAGTTTGACAATTCACGTTGCTGTTGACAAGTTCCTAGCTCAGCTGTGGTTTATTTTAAATGTGTATAAGACAAAAAAAGCTATTATCATCAATATGAAGACACGTTAATACCAGCCTGATAGAACTAATTTCTTATTTCGGTTAACACTACATTTTGAACTTGCCAAACAATTTGTTTCATAGCCTGTGAGCAAACTCTTATGTATCCTACAATACATGCCAAATACTCATTGATATATGTTGACATTAGAACATTTATGAATCGTATATTCAATTCTGATGTTACCTGCAGCTATATAATTAACTGTAATTCTAAATGCATGCTGCTTAAAATAGACACAATAGTTCCACACTGAATTTACCAGAGCACCACTGCTGAGAAGAATCATGAAGACAATGAAGGTCTCAAACCAGTTGTGTTCAACAATCTTATAGCAGGTTTTCCTAAGATTCCACCAGATTTTCCCTTTCCCGTCTTCTACACTGACTTGACAGCATTTGAATCTCCGCACACAGCCTAAGTGCAATAATAAATTTTGAGATATCAGAATAAGGTAAATACTTATTACGAATCAAAATGCACAGAAGTCATTTGGCTTATTTCAACACTACTGGAATAGATGCTTGTAAGTAAGTATCTCCTATTTGAGGATTTTCATTTCAATATTTGAACTTAAAGGTTAGTAACTCCTATACCACCTTCCAAGGAGAGAGAGAGAGCCTGAGAACAGTACATCTATGGCAGTACCTCTGACGGAGTTACTAATACAAACAGAAAATACAATTATAATCACAAAGCTTCTTCTTGATTTTGTATAAAAATAGAATTCAGCCCAAATCAACACAGTCAGGTCTAATCACCTTGCACATACTTTGCTTCGCTTACCTTCTGTAAAACAAGCCTCTGGCTCCAGAGCTTCTTCGGGTTCTGCTTCTGGCTGTTCGCCTTCTGGAGGTAGCCCGATATCAACTGTGCTGCCTTCTGACGAACTGGATGCATTTAATTTCTGTGAATGAAACCCCACAAGATTATTTTTTTCAATTTTATTTATTTTGAATAGAAGTTCATGTTTGAAATGCATACCAAAATATTTTGCATGTATTCCGTGCTCTGACATTAAAATAATTTCTTATCTACAATCTATAATGCCAAATTGCTCTACTACAGGTGAGGTCACAAGATTAGAAACTACATCATGTGCATTTTCCCTATTGAAAATATTTTGATATTTTCATACAAGGAATTGCTGAAATTATTAGACTACTATTCTGAGCCACACATAAAAATTCTGAAATGAAATTTCAGTAAGGTAGGAATGGGTGCCTTCCACACTTTGCACTGTTTAATTATTCCAATCACGTGGCTGCATTTTAGATTACACTTCAGATAGTATGTGTTAATATAAATAATTTTCCAACGTCATGACCAAACCAACAGCAAGCTGCACAGATGTATTTTCATGTCTCAATTAAATTTTATTCGATCAAGTCTGTAAAATCTAAAAAGTTTGAATATAAACTTTTCTTTATCATTGACATGAAAACACATGTTATGAATTGTATAGGATAGTTTAATTATCTTTATTTCCAAAAGAGCAGCACATTATTTTCAGAGCAGTAGCTGATATTTTGCATTCTCACTTGCCAATGCATTTTCTGAATTTATTGTGCATTTTGAAACTACTTATTACTTTGGTACAGTACACATACATGTCCAATCACTATAAAAGCCCCCAAAAATCTTTATTTTGGGAAGACTAAAGTGAAAACAAATGCTTTTAAACCAATACTGTCATAAACCAATCCTGCACCAATGGATCATAGTGATAATATAATCCAAATCTTCAAAATTATTATTTCACACCATCACATTATGTCGGCAACAGACAAATATGAGTACTATAATAAGTAAAAGTAGTTTGATCATGGCATTCTATGACTCTTCTAATGTTATCACTATGTGGAGTATAACATCAGTAAAATAGCTGCATTGATAAGTAGCTAATTTTAAAAAAGGAATGATGTAAGCAGATTTAGAATACAGTCTATAGGGAGTTAATATTAGACAGAGAGATGGTCCGTGGTAACATTAAAGATATATCTTTGCTGACACTTAAAACTTAAGTTAGAGGCATTATTCCGTTAAAGCATGTTTGAGAAGACCAAAATTCTATACAGTTTTTTGTAAAGGAAATATAAACAATATTAGTATGTGAATACAGAAAGTACCATAAGACTTTAATGGAATTTTACACTGCAGACAGTATTAAGTATGTTCTTCAAACAAAACAAAGATTAATTTCTTTCTCACCCACTCTGATTTTATCAAATCACGCTGACAATATATCGTGCTGTGATTTTGACATAGGCTTAACTTTGATTTTTGTGTACCACGGTACACTATAGCCCGCATTTTAGAGGAAGACCAAACAAATGGACACATTTATTCTAGGGTATGTTATTCACGTAATTCCAGTGATATCTGCACATCCATTTCCTTTATGTTTCTTTGCAAATCCCAGCTTACATATTCGTGTCTCATGTTTGTGCATAAGCTTTAGTATCTATGAGGCTAGGTCCAATGTACAAGGACATGGATGCACGCTTTTCTGCAGGTTATTATTAACAAATTTCCCATTGCAACATATTCAAATTAGAGATAATGCATGGCAGTTTGGTGATTGTGGAATACTGCCTCTAAAATGGAGAAACTGGAAACCAGGGCATAAATACTGTAGTCCTCAAGTAAGGACCACAGCATTTAAACATCAGTGGAAGTCAATCAGTTTGAGAAAATGCCAGAAATACCATAAACACAAGGTACATTCCAAAGAAATTTATACACAGTGTTAAAAATTGACATTTATCAATACAATACAGTAAAACATTTTTAAACTGAGAAGTAACTATCTGTTTGTATTATGTAGAGTTTTCTTAAAATGTTGCTTGCATCATTCCAGTCTGGACAGCATTTCTAGCAGAATGCTGTAGTAATAGCAGAGCAAACAAAAATTATGAACTGGTTAGACCGTAAGTTTGAAAGACCTACTGTCCATTCTTTTATAGGAAAATGAAGAGTTCGGTAACTCAGCTATTACGCGGTTAGTTTAATTGGCACATGTTAATTTTAAGAAGGGGTAATGAATGCCTATTACTGAAATTGCAGTAAAAAAGACTAAAAGTTAACTCAAGATGGAAGATTAGGGATATTCACTATAAGAAGAGATCAAAAAGATCAGGTAGAAAAGGTAGAAAATGATGAGTAGAACAGTCAATTATCAGGAACATCAGAAAGCCATCTTTATTTATGTGGGGCAGTATGTATGGTGAGTTGTATCTTACAAGTCTCTTCTCACTGAATATCTGGTATGCTTCTTTTAAAGAGCTGTAATAATAATCACAGGAGTTAAACTAAACAGAAAAATCCTAAATTGAATCAACAGCAGCGGATACTTGAAACACAACAATTAAATGTTTTATATCCCACTGAGAATTCAGTCATTCTTCTGTTGTTGATGTAACGAGTATTGCCTTAGCATGCAGTTCTAACATACCTGAACTTAACCCCAACCTGATCAGTATATGAAGAAGCACATTATAAAAATTATTCAATAAATTCAATCTGTAATAATTCAGTATCATATGGGGAAGAAAAAATTAAAGTTTTTCAACAGAAATAATTTCTTCTCTTTTTTTGTTTCTTTGTTATTTTTAATATTGAATTTATTGTATGGCATTCTATACAATATTTATAAAATTTAGTATGTATTAGAAACAGCTAGGAAGGTCTTATGACACAACTTCTTAAGATTTTACCAAATCAATTACCTTCAGTATGCTAGGAAAACCTTTCAGTAACAATCTCATATTTCCACAGCAAAATTCTACTCTGATATAAAGCAACTGACCCAGGGATGTTGTACTGATTTCTATGTATTCAACACAAAATCACCTGGGAATGGACTATGTTATTGCTGATTGTGTTTCTTCCATATGGTTTAATACATTGGAATAATTTTTCTACCACTTACTGTGACTTGCCCGTGTTCACACATACGGAATCCAGCTGGATAGCTAGATCCCCTAGTTGCAGACCCTGAAATGTTAGGTATGTGGCATACGTCCCAGTTCTTAACCTTAACATATCTCAAATTTACCTTTGTACGTGATAAATTCTTCTCTGCTCACCAGCATTACAAAAACTAGATTTAGGCAATGCTATATACTTCACATGTATACAGCTTTTTAAAAAAAACGAACCTGTACAAACAAGATAATCATCAATCCCAAACACTATTTTGATAAAATAGTAAGTCCTTTTAAAACTTTTTTATACCATGGTTCTAGGTTTCAGAAGTATTCAGTCACCCAGATTATGAGATCTATCACGGTCAAGCATTAGACACTCTCTGAGAGTTATAATGCTACACTTTTTCTGAATAGTATGCTAAGGAAATTCTTCCCAGAGAAATCTACTTTTCAGAAGCGCAGAATGTACATACTCCATCTCCTTTTCACAGAAGACAGTAAGGGGACAAAAGTACTTACATGGTTCTAAAGTAGCCATATATTGATCATCATAGAGAGATATATATATCTTTTACATCACATCTACCGACAGCCTTGCCAGTCATGCTTTAGTCAGCAATACAGTAAAGTATGAGATACAGATTTTAGTTTAGCTTTCAAGATAGAAACTGAAAGTGGAAAGCAGCTTGCCTATCAGAGCAGCATTGCAAAAAGCAGCAGCCAAGATTAGGTCAGGAAGTTTTTGATATAATTACTTTCTGAACCTTGACAACATCTCATAGATTCATACAATTCTGCTTCACTTACAGCCAGGCCACTTTGAGCTTCTAACATTTCATTGTTTCTTTGTTTTCTATTTTCAAGAAAGCCTGAAATTTCATGGTTGGCCAGGATGCCACTAATAGCTGTTGAAATCATAATTTAAGGGACTGAAGGAGCAAAGAGCAGAACAGACATAAGCAGGAAGATGGCACCAAGAGAAACCACCATTTTGGTTTTGCTTTTAATTTCCTTTCCTCCCAAATACCTGTGAAAATGTTAGATAATGGAAATTATATTGTTTTTATTTTCTTAGTGCTGCGTGGATGTCAGTATGAAAAAGAGACGTTCTGTGATATAAATGGCAATATTATATCCAAACTTATCCAATCTTTTTCAGTACACCTACATCACCTATAAAATCAACCAAATATCATTGTAGTTCCACTGGTATAATTAAGTGGAATCTGGATGTCATTCTTTCTAGTGCTTATACAGTCATGCATAACTCTACCAGTTCAAAAAACCAACACATTTTAAACCAAAGCGAAACAATTCTGTGATGATTATTTTTTGAAAATACTGCAAAAAAATAGGATTCCTAAATTATAGTCCACTCTGTACTTTATTGCTATTCATAATTCCTTTGATCTACTTATTTATGAGCATTTCATAAATAAAAATATTTGCAAGGGTGTTGGATGAAAGCAAAAGCATCGTAAGTAGCAGTGGAAATATTTGCAAAAGCACTCCCACTGGAAGGTATTTAAAAAGGCTCTTTAATTCACACAAGTAATAGTGAAAGGATATTTCTGAAACAGAGCAAGGGACTGCTGTTTGTAAAGATTAATTAAGCGAACTCCAATTAACTCTAATATTAACGTAATATCATCCACTATGAATTGCAATGTGCCAATACGATGTGACCAATTCACAAACAATCCAAAGCCTAAATTCTTCAGAGTACCAGAAAGCCATCCAATAAGTGTATTTTAACTCCACTGATATACCAAACTGAAAGCAGCATCATACAAGTATGGTGTTGTAAATATTATGGCAATGTTTAATAGGTGAGATGTAAATCATACTGAAGCCGGGAACCTTTTGGTCCAAAATCGGTAGCTTATTTACTAGACTGCTGAACTTCATTTATTACTGATGAGAGTAAGTTTAAGTTTCTCAGGGCAGACAATTTTAGATGTTTGGGGAGGTAGTCAATTTGTGAGCATAAATTAAAGAGCTACGGTAAGACTGAATTGGGCCAGATCTTGCCATCAGTTTTCTCTTTGCACCTCTACACTTGTAAGTGTGGGCGTAAGTAAGAGCAGAACTGATCTCTGAATGTTTGACCAGCCAAATACCAGTTTTGTATGAGCTTTTTTAACCAAATGATGGTCACATGCTTGGACTGTGGAAATTAAATGAATTTCATGCTTAATGGTGCTTCGAGTACTGCATATTCATCTCCAAAATAACTAAATGCTTATACAAGTACTGAAGAAAAGCATTTCTAAGAAAAAATTTGTGAAAAATAAAAAATATGACTATCACGAGTTTGCAAGTTACTTCCATTATAAGCTAAAATACAATAGTATGAAAGTTTTCCAAAATAGCTAGCAGCTTTTCATTATCAGCACAATTTATAGATGGACTTATATAAGCTTCTGATGAGAAACACAGCTTACGTGTTGCATATTCTGTCTTCCCTCAAAAGGAAAGAAAACCTTTCAAAAATAGAATCCCGAAAACTTTACCATCAAGATTGGGAAAGGTACATAGCATGCACTGCAAAATACTCTTAAAATATCATGGAAAGTATGGCATCTGAACGAGAGAAATACTGGGGCTGCCGATCTCGCCTGACCATGCTGTGATGCGAGTCCCATGACTCAGCAGAGAGCAGCTGTGCATGTTTGTACTCTATTGCAATGAATGGGACAGGATCATAGCTGAAGAGCATGCAGGCCAGTCAATATCTGTTAAAAAGTGATTATATAGTATATACACATAGATGTATAACTTGCTTAGGTAACCTGTGTAAAATTGGTGACACGATGCTCTGCCTCGCTAAAAGGCACCAGAGCTGCCCGCTTGACTGATCCAGCTTGGTTCTACTCCTGTGAGAAGTAAGAATGGTAGGAAATGAAGTTCAGGACACAGCACCTCTGCTTTTTTGCGCTGAATACTGCTTAAAGTAAAATATACATTATTAAGGTGTCTGCAACAGCATTAGGAGATCCCATATTTTTCAAGGCATTTAAAAATATGTTGTAACTTGGTATATCTTGGTGTAATTACTAGCCTAGAAGTTACACATAGCATAAAAATCTAATCATTACACAGCTATGCATGCACTACAAAATTTTCTATATAAACCATCCCTGTAGTACTTAAGAACCTAAAAAGGAAAAATTATTTTTATAGTTTCTACACTATCCAGCACAGCAGTAATGCAGCTCAGGTCCACAGACCTTTACATATAGGACAACAGACACGGTGGCCCCATATTTGTTAATGACCCGACTTCCATGGTAAAGTCTTGTTTAGGATTTGTTCTCTAATTCCCTTATTACATTGTATTCCCCCCATTACCATTCTTATGGACACAGTGTTCTCATCTGTAATTCTATTTTATGTTTCAGGCAATTTTCTAGAAAATGCTTTGTAAATTCACACTGGCATGTATAGTATTGTATGGATTGTTTCGAGAAAGGCATAATCTAGTTAACATTTCTGTCAAAATACTGAAAAAGATGTATGTTATAATAAAGAATTCACCAAACATTAATATACTTAAATAAAACTTGCTAATAAATGATAATTACTTAGTAGAAATTCAGCTTATTGCTCTATACCACACTGAATATGTATTTGCATGTGTATACATAGAGAAAAGGAAAAACACACAGAAAGACACTCATTAGCATCTGGCTATCTTCTGCAGAGCATTCTCACAGTACATGGATGCCTAAACTGCCTTTCATTTGGGATACCGCTAATTGAACGTGGTTTGGTGGCAGTTTCTAACTTCAATTCTTTTAATTTGTGGTATAAGCAATGAAGTGACTGGCAGATCAACGCTTGGCAACAGCAGGATCACATCAATGGGAACACATGAGAGGGCAGAAATGCAAGGCACATCATGGCATGACAAAAAAGATGACGCTATGAACAAAAAGCCTTTTTTAGTCACTTTTTTTTATTTTAAAATGTCTTCTTTTCCTATGGATCATTTTCATAACAAGACTGTTGGTCCTGTGCTAATAAGCCATCACTCTTCTCTATGCCAAAACCCACAGTGGATAAGAATTATCTAGTGAAGAATAGGAACTAGGATTAAGATTAAAAAAATGCACTTTTGTGATTAAAATCTATTTGAAATTTAGGCAGTTAAATAAGAAATATGGTCATAATGTCTTCCCTTAACTGGTATGTCTCTCTTGAAGGTGCCTGAAATTTGTAAACAGTCCCTTCAATTTTTCACCTTCAACTTCTGTAGAAATTTTGGTCTTGAATATACTCAGAAGAGTTTCCATCTTAACCAGTCAAAACTTGGCACTAGATCATTCCTAACTGAATATGCATTTCTTTGTCTTACTGCCTGATCAGTTTGCAGTTCCTGAAGCATGATTAACCCACACATTTACAGGATTAAGTGCCTCCAAGAATGCAATGAGGACACTGTCTTCTTTTAAATATTGTATCATCTGGAGAAGAAAGCCTTTCTTTTATGATGGAACCTTAATGACTGGAGCTCATGTCTCAAACGTGGGATATTCTGCTTTAAAATTTTCCCTATAGGAATTCAAACCAATATTTTTGTCACCTTGTAGAATAACCCAGTTGGGGTCTTTCCATTGCAAAAAGGAAAGATTTGGCTAATGAAGACAGTCAGCAGTCATACCATCCTCAATGAAGAAATAGATGCACCATTGTCACTGAGGTCATACTCAGTCCTGCTAATCACCAGCCTATAGGTTTTAATAAGGTACATCCTCCATCTCTTCTACTGACATAATGGTCTTGTGCAGTAAATAGTTAAAGACTGAGCAAGCTACAAAAAGGAGCAAAAGAGAGAATGTTGGTAATCAGGGAATTCATATGGGAAGGTCAAGTTTTGGTCCCTATTTCAAGGCAGTTTCTGCATTTTAGCCACTGACTATTGACTGTTAAAAAAATACAAACAGATTTTGTAGCAGGGAAAGATTTCATTCTCAAAACAGATGCCTTAATCATTAGGCATTACCAAAAGTCACGTTCCTTCTTGCTACCACTGTTCAGTGAATCATGGATTATTTTCTGCACAACAATTGTAGCTTCAGCATAAAAATGGAGAACACTCCACCAGTACTAAACAGTCCTTTGATTACATTTTTATAAAAAGACTTCAGCAGCTAATTAATCTAATAATCACTAATGAAAATATTTAAATTACTTATCAGTCATTTTAATGACGTATAGTATTTAAATTAGAAGAATCCAATTATACTTCCAAATTACTTTTTACAGAGAAGATGACAATTAAAAATTATCAGAGCTATAATCTATTTTGATAAAACTTCAGTTAATATGTACGTAAATTCATAACTTTTAAAAAAAAAACGAGCACAGAAAAAGTATATAGGACAATTTAAAACATGGTTTACTACTACTGTGTGTAGTGGTAGTATCAGAATCAGTAACATCATTAGAATTAATCTGATATGGGTGGAAGCACAAAATAAGAAGCGAAGAGAGTTTTCCTGAGTGCATACTTTTGATTGTACTGGGACTTCACAGTCAACATCTCAAACTGTATCTGTGTCAGAAAATTTTCTTTTAGTGTCATTCATACAGTAATATCATCTGAAGCATCATTGCCAGTTACAATATATCTGCAGAATAAACTAACAGTATCATCTGCACACTTTCCAATTGAAGCATTTGGAATGTTTTATGAAAAATAATAGGTTTAGGTTGACAGCACCCTTGAAACTGATAAAAATACTATATTAACTTTACAGGCAAATATAGAATGACAGATAAGTACTTGTTTCTCCACCAAGATAGCAATAAATGTCTTGTGATGAAGAAATCCAAAGTATTTTGTTTACTAGTACTGAACTTTAACTTAAGACACTTTATTACCAAACTTTCAGTACATCCTCTGGCTATCACTAGTTGCTACGCAGGGAAAAGGCTGAAAGTGATAGATGAACTTGAACACGATTAACGGGAAAAAAGAACAAACCCAGAAGGACCAGGCCTATACCAGGAAACTACATGACTTACAAAAAAGACAGAAAAAAACCTGTGCCATTACTGTCAATTGCAATCATTATGGATGATCTCACTGATAGGTGGAATTTGACCAGATTAGCAATAGAATTTGCTGCTCCTTTGGTAGCAGTAAGTTTTGAAATAGTTAACAATGGGACAATAGAACAATGGAACAGCAGAACAATGCACTAGCCCTGTGTGGCGTAAAGGTGCCTGAAGAAGAATCCTTTTCTTATCCTATGTACAAAGATAGAATAGAATCAACCAAAATCCTACATTCAGACCAAGAAATTTTCATATAATCACCCTCTTTGTTACACAGAACTATTAAAGGTTAAACTGCAACTTCTGCTTTGTTCTACACCTAAGTCATGGTTTTGAAGAGTAAAATAAATACTAAAACAAACAATCTGAAAAAAAAATCTTTAAAAGAACAATAGACATTTCTGATAAGAAATAAGAAAACACAACTAAAATGTGTGATGCAATCTGTACAAAAAAGGATCTCAGGGCAAGAATTACTAGAATCTTATTCATATTTATACCCTCAGATTCAAGTGTGAGGAAATCACTTATGAAAACCTTTATGTTAGTTTATATCTACACCGTAGCATGCAAAACAGTTCAAAAATACCCATGCTAATGCTAAATGAACTAGCATCGGTACTAAGTATAGCACAGAATTACTCCGGTTCAGGTGGTGTGCCCCCCCCACGTACAATTGTGCAGGACAGAGCACTGGGTCAAAACAATAATAATAGCTTTAGCATCCACTATAACTCATTAAGTGCTATCTCAGATTTGTCCATTTAGCACTACATTGTGCCAAAAAGAGGTACATTTTATTACGGTCACAGTAGGTAACAGACTCAAATATCTTAAAGCTTTGAAAATGACAATGGGTAGCCATGTGAAAGGATCAGTATAACTGACATATAAAGCTACATAACTTTTTTACCATAAGGCCATTATTTCACATCTTCAGTGGTTCTGCTACTATCAGATGGGTTATTAGTGATTTCTATGAAGTCATTTAGTGATGCTGGTCCAGTATTCAAATGTACTTATGATGTATCTAGATGTATTTTGACTATATCAAAAAGGTTAAATGCATCAGAATGAACTGTTAATTTGCCAGAAGGCACTCCAGAAAGCAAACAGTACAGCAATACTGTACTACCATCTCATTCCAAACCCACAACCTTACATCAATTTACCTTAAATACCATTACAGGTTTCTATACGCTGTTATACAGGAATTTAATAGAGATTTGAATTCAACACTAGTAACCTTAGGAAATAAAGAAAAGCATTAAAGCATTTTAAATATAGAAATGGTCCTACCTCTTTGCTTTCTTCCAGGTCTGACTCGCTGCTGAACTCCTCTGTATTTAAATTTTCAAAATCTGATTCCCCAACAGCAATTGGCACCGTCACAGTGAGACTTGGGTTGTTTATGAATGACATGTAATCACTTTCATCAACAACATATTTTTCCACGCTGCTGCCTATGCCACTGGTAGTTCCATTCCCTTCTTTAAGGTAGGCAAGGTTTTTACCTATTTCTACTATTGTGTGGTTGGAAATACAGCTGTCTTTTTTGTTGTTTAGGTCTTCAAGAGGTTTGATTTCATCTAAAACTTTCTGCTTTCTAACAAAGGCTTTTTGGATGAATTCACGCACTTTTCTCTTCACATAATCTATGCCTTTCTGAATCCTTGCCACAGCAATCTGTAGGTTGTTCATTTCGTTATCATCATCTGTAGCAGCAAGGTTGTCTGAACTAAATGAGCTCAGAAGCAAGGCCAAAAAGAGGTTCAGTACCTAAAAGACAGTAAGGAGAAAATATACTGGATCTCTTATTTTTAAGTCATAAAAGTAATTCCATTATGGGTTGTTCACTATGACATAATTTTTATTTCACAGATAGCACTTTATTTCAACCCACCTTCCTGCTATTCTTTCCAATACATAATCTCTGTTCCCCATTGTTTATTATAACTTGCCAAAAATATTTTTAGCTTGTTTAATTTGACTAATATAGGTAAAAATCTGAGCTGTTCCTTGACTTTCTCCTCCACACTGGAATTAGTGCAGGTCTGCTCCTCAAAATGAAGAATGACATAAGGAGGCAGGATACAACATGATGTAGTAATTTATGCAAGCTATATCTGCTGTACTGTTCATAGGCAAGGGGATGTAGGCAGACTCCAGTTTTCTACAGTTCAACAGACCATAATTTCAGTGTGTATAATTCAGATTATAATAAAATTATATATTTGCCAAAACTAGTCTATTTCTGTTTTGGGCAGGAAAACTAAGAGATAAAGAGTTCACAGATGTGATACACCTCAATTTAGGAAACTACTTCAGACTTTCTTGCATGACATTTTACAAACATACAAGAGAAATTTGGACTACATGTAATTACGACAGACTATGTGCAAAACTGATTAAAATCAGACTTAAATTATATTTGTGAATTCCTCCTCTTCAAACTTGCAGAATATTTTAGAAGGTATACCACAGGAGTCTCACATTAGTCTGATTAAACTTGGTATTTATGCCAGTGGATAAGCATATTTATAAAATTCATGGATGATACCAAAAAGAGAAGGGATGCTAGCACTCAACAAGAAAATACTACAATTAGGCATAACCATAGTAAATTGGTGACATTATTCACAATCAATATGGCATTTAATTCTGAAGCAGCAGTGTGGAACTGTTGGTTAAGAAAAATGAAAAGTACATACACAGAAAGTATGAAAACTGTCAAGGTGGAAGCACTGCAGAAAAGGGCATATAGGCTGCATCAGGAAAGCAATGCTAGTACAGAAATTTCATTTATCATTTGGGGATGTATCACAAGGAATGTTGGGTGTAAGACGTGGAAGTATAATTATTCCACATTATTTGGTACTTGTGTCTTTATCCAAAATGCTGCTTGGGAGGAATTCAGAGGCCAGTAGCACAAGGGGTAAGTAGATTAAAAATCATCAACTATGAGAACAAATTGAACAGCTAGACTTATTTTGTTTCAGAAATAAAAGGCTGAAAGTGGAAACAGTAAGCCTTTAAGTGATACAGATGTTCTCGTGAAGACCAACTGTTTTCCGTCACTATTGAGACCAGTCAATTTAATTGGCTGTAAAAGGTGATTTAAGTTAGACGGTTTTTTAAAAGGCATTTTTAACTATAAGCATAATTTGGCACTGATCTTACTAAAGAGGTTATAAACTTACTGAAGATTTAAAAGAAAAGGTAGACATATTTTTCATAAATGACCAAGGTATATTTGAACCTGGTTTAGAGAAAGTGCAAATGAATTACATGATTTCCTAAAGTCCTTCACCAGTCTTCATCTCTAAATTCTAAATCATAAAAAATAGGAAATATGTTCTAATAGTGTTAAAAAATCCCCACTTATTACATACCACTAGGTTTCCAATCACCATGACCATCATGAAGACCGTAAGGCACATAGTTTGGCCTGCAACCTCCATGCAGTCCCACATCGTTTCTATCCATTCTCCACACAGCACTCGGAATACAATCAAGAAAGAGTGGAAAAAATCATGCATGTGCCAGCGTGGAAGTTCACAATCACTGGAGATCTTGCAAACACATTCCTTGTAGCTTTTCCCAAACAGCTGCATCCCAACCACAGCAAAAATGAAGACAATGATGGCCAGCACCAGGGTCAGATTCCCCAAAGCCCCCACTGAGTTGCCAATAATCTTAATCAGCATATTTAGAGTTGGCCAAGATTTTGCCAATTTGAAAACTCGAAGCTGCAAAACAGAAGAATAATATACAGTTATTCATGTTACTAATTGTAATGAAATTATACATTTCATATTTCAGTTACCCTGTGTCTAAATCATGTCTCATGTAAGCTTTAGAAACTTTAGTTACAAAATTTGTGTTTCCAGTTCTTTGTACAATACTAGACCTGAGCAGTCTTAATTCCTGATTCAAGTCATAAGTCAATAATACTGTCTCTACATTCATTTCAATTACATTGCAATTATCACAAAGTCTCCAATTCAGACTTTGCCTCTTTTGGTGACTTTAGATAGCTATAAAAAAGTTGTACTTGTTGGACAAGTTGGACAAAACAATCTTATTCCTTTAGTTAACTCTAAGAGAATATAAAATAAACCAGAACATATGAAATGCGATCAGTTTAACAGGACTGTAAGCGTATAGACACTTCCAGATCTCTTTCATCTTAACTGGCAAAGAGGTGGACAAAATGGTTTTCCTAGAGAGAAACAAGCTGGAGTTCTTAATGCAGGCATACAAGTTACTAGTGAGTATCTCTAATGGTATCTTTTCTGTCATTTAAAATAAGCGTAATGTGTCTTACAAAGTTTGTCACACAACAGTGAGAAAAACAAAGGAAAGTGTTATATTAAAGTACAACTTGAAACGGAAAAAAATGAAAGATACAGCAAGTGTTCAGACAATTGAAAGAGGAGAATACTAAAAGGAATCTAAATCTAAATACAATTTAATGGGATGAGACATAAATAAAATATACAGATGCAAAGTTAAAAACAGAATTTTATTATTGAGGGAAAAGTCAATCCAGACATATATTAGACTTTAGGCAAAATGCAATATAATGCTATACAGAGAACAAACAAATGGATAAATCCCCGTTTTTAAAGGGGATTTATTTAACTTTTATTTAAAGTTAAATATTTTTTACTTTATTTAAGGCAAAATTTGAGCTTGATGACTAAGAATTCTAGCTTCATGTCTCTTACTGTGTAGATCTTTTCAGAAGAGGATTTGAACATCAACTTGCATGCTAGCCTAGTCTTCAGCAAGACCAAGTTTTTTCAAGTTCCTATTCATGACAGAGATCCCTAATAACAGAGACACTGTAGTGACTTCCAAACAGAAAATCTGTTAGACAGTGGATGGACCCTTGCAGAGGACGGTAAGGAAAAGGCTAGTAGTGACGAAAAATCCCTATCCAAAGAAAAATCTTAACACTACTCTCTTCTAAAATGAACCATGTAAGCAAACTGGTAATGGAAGTCTATCAGCTAAAACTTTTAATAAACTTTTATTAACTAATCTGTTATTTACTAAGTCATTATCTAATCTTCAGTCACAGGTAGTGAGGGCCTGTGGCTCTTGCATTTTTTATTCCCTCATCTAAGGAGAAAAAGACTATAAGAGATACTGCCATTAAAAAAAGTTAATCCTTAAAGCACACTCACTGCGAGAACATAACTGATGTTGACAATGCCTTGAAGAAGAAATAGATGTTACTAAGATAATATGTAGAACAAACTTGACATAATAGATATATGCCATCTAGTGGGCATGCAATTTAGTATTTTGTAAGTTCTCATGAAAAGATGTTCTGTTTTAGCCAAATATATAACGTACAAATGAAAAATGCACAACATACATGCACAAATACAAAAATATAACACAGAAACATATTTTATTTTGTATATTTACCAATCGGAATGATCGAAGGACAGATAATCCTTCCACATTTGCAAGGCCAAGCTCCATTAAACTAAGACTCACAATAAAACCATCAAAAATATTCCAGCCTTCTTGGAAATAGTAATAAGGATCCATGGCAATTATCTTGAGAAACATTTCTGCTGTGAAAATTCCAGTAAACACCTGCAAGGAAAATACAGTTTCTTACTCCAGTTTAAGGAGAAAATATTAAAAAAAAATAAAACTAACGGTATCAACTTTTGTAAGTCATATCTTCAGCAAGAAATCCATTATAAATCTGAATAGCTTCTCTATATTGACATACATTGGGGTTTTGAATTAAATTCATATTTGAAGCTGTCATATGCATCACAATGTTTGGTTTCCAAAGCAAAAGAGGGAATGGGAAAAATATGGGTTTTAGCTAGCCTGCTAATATGCATGTATAAATACCGAGACACAGAATCTCTTCTGATTTTAATGCTCAGCTTTTCCTCATCTTTGCCCTTGGGACATCCTTTTGCCTCTAGGCAAAAAGATAAGTTTATGAGAGGGAAAAAAATTATACTGAAAGTTGAGCAGAACTATTCTTCTTCAGGATGACCTGCAGAAGGCACTGTCACACCACTTCACCATTTCTTGAAGAGTTGCGGTATATCTGCCGTGCTTACTCGGTCTTTCCTCTCTAACAATTCCCTGAACACCCAGGGCCTCAGGAGGTGCTCGTGAGGAGCAGAACAGGTGTGGGAATGGAACTGAAAGTTCTTATGATTTGCAAATATCCATCCAAGAAAAAATATTAGATGAAGTCCTTTAACCAGCTTCAATGAGAGAAGCTGAAGGTTTTAAAAAACCAAAATGCATATTGACTCAATAAAACTTACTATGTTTTGCTCCATAAAGCAAGAGTGGTGAAATCCACAAATGTCAACAAAGACGGATTCAGTACAACTTAAATTCTGAATTCAACCATCCCAAGCCTGTAAATATCTAATCAACATTTTCTTTTAAACATATGTATGTGGGTCACAGAAGATGCATTTGACATACATGGTAAATCATGAAAGACTTACAAGGTTTCCTACTGAAAGCACACCACTAAACTGTTCTGTCATTGGATAGTGCTCCATGGCCATGAACAGGGTGTTTAGGACAATGCAGATAGTAATGGCCAGATCAACAAATGGATCCATCACAATCAAATTTACAATATGTTTGACTTTCAGCCAGGGAGTACAGCAGTCCCAAATCAAGCAAGTGTTAGCAAATTTATACCAGCATGGTGGGCATTTCTGTCTGGATTCTTCCAGTTCTAGAGAGAAAAACGAAAATAACATTTTAAAAATATTTCTCCATTGTAGTATCACCTAGGTATTTCCTTGAGTCCTAAATACTGTTTTCCAAGATACTGTTGATACTGTAGACCTTTTGAAACCAAGGCTACTGTCAGTGAAAATGAATTGCAATTAAAAATAATCTGTCCCACTATTTTTCAAATATGATGTAAAAAGAATACTAAATATTCAATAGATAAAATAACCATTCACAAGCAAATGCTACACAGGAGGCAAGATAGAAATTTGTCTTAGAAATCCGACATACAGAATGGGTGATGAGTGGATTGAGAGCAGCCCTGCAGAGAAAATCTTGGGGGTATTCATGAATGAAAAACTGAGTATGAGCTGGCAATGTGCGCTCACAGGCCAGAAAGCCAATCTCATCCTGGGCTGCATCAAAATAAGTGTGGCCAGCAGGTTAAGGGAGGTGAGTCTCCTCTTCTACTCTGCTCTTGTGAGACCACACCTGGAGTACTGCGTCCAGCTCTGGAGCCCCCACCATAGGAAAGACATGGACCTGTTGGGGTGGGTCCAGCTGAGAGCCACAAAGGTGATCAGAGGGCTGGAGCACCTCTCCTATGAGGACAGACTGAGAGAGTTGGGGTGGCTCAGCCTGGAGAAGTGAAAGCTCCGGGGAGACCTTATTGCAGCCTTCCAGTATCTGAAGGGGGCCTACAGGACAGCTGGGGAAGGACTTTTTACAAGGACACGTAGTGATAGGACGAGGGGAAGTGGCTTCAAACTGGAAGAGGGGAGATTTACATTAGATATTAGGAAGAAATTTTTCACCTTGAGGGTGGTAAGGCACTGGAACAGGTTGCCCAGAGAAGCTGTGAAAGCTCCATCCCTGGAGGTGTTCAAGGCCAGGCTGGATGGGGCTTTGAGCAACCTGGTCTAGTGGGAGGTGTCCCTGCCTATGGCAGGGGGGTTGGAACTAGATGATCTTCAAGGTCCCTTCCAACCTAAACCATTCTATGATTCTATGATTTTGCCCTTTCTAACATGTAGTTGCTTAATTCTATGATTCAGATTCATTGTATTTAGCCTTACAGAAAGAACAATGTGATCCTTCCTTTGTGAAACAGCATGTCTGGTAAACCAGTAGAAGAAGATTGTTCTACTGCAAGAAGCATAGCCATTTCAGTAATCTAAAGAGAGCTTTTACCCCAAAAAATAACTTCTCTAGAGAAACACTGCATTGATAATTGATTTCTGATTGCATTTAACTTGGAAGCTTGCTGCTTCCACCTCAAACCTATTAGTATGTTGAAAGCTTGACTGCTTTTCCAAATATATCAGTCCATCTCTAAAAAAATACTACCTCTATATACAAAACTCATCTTGCCTGTACCCTTTAGGCTGAAATAGCTGCCTTAAATCACAACTACTACTTAATGTATCGTACATTTAAATGCACTTTATGGGATCGTCATACAAAAATTCTGTGTTACATACCTTCCATTGTGTTTGTAAGCATGCTGGCTATACTCATTGCTCTTTGCCTTGCACTAGGATCTGTTAGGTAGTCCATAGGAACATGATAAGAACTAGATCGTCTCTTTCTTAAGTCAGTTTCTGTAGTAGTGCCCTGAAAATAAAACACTGGTAAAATAGCCTATTGGTTGTTCATTTAAAAAGCATAACACTGTAAATTATTATAAAAGTATAATGGTTTAAACCACTCTGCTGTCCTGCACCATGCTCCACTTATGACATGGTTTTGCAATAGACTAATGTATGCCTAACTTTGTATATAGCAAATCGTCAAATACATCAGGATTGCTATTGTGCTTAAAGAATATGTTTCTAAGTATTTTGCTGAAACAGGGCTGAGACAATGAAACAGATTTTAGACGACAAACAGTTTTTAGATTATAAAAAGTTCCAGAATGGTTGTCAGTGAGCTCTGCCATAAATATCTTTGTAATTAGGCAGTGAAGTCTTTTTCTAAACATGAAAATGCACAGCCCACACAGACAGCAGTAAAAGCCCTAAGAGTAAGTCTATTTTCTTAAGATAACTCTTAATTTAGAATAAATTATCGATTTCCTAGCACACGTTTTCAAACAAAATAAAAGAAAAAATATTTAATAATGTTGACATCTCCAAAAAAAAAAAACCCTAGAAAAATTAACTGTGTGACAGGAACACTATCACAACCCATGTAAGTTGTACTATCAGTATTATATCAAAAGTTTCATATATGGTCAGCAGGAAGTTAAATACTCATTTAATATATTCCATTAAATAAATATAATTGATTTTTTTTTCATTTTGATATCCTGTCTGATATATAAATACAGAATCTTCCAGTTAAGTCTTCAGTTTGCATAATGAATCAATGGATATAAGACTACACGTACTACATTCACTCAATGGTTTACTATGCTATTCTGTTAATTCCAGTAAATTATCATGTGTTTTCAGTTTCTACTTTAGCTTATAACTGGAATATATGAAAGGAGCATTCACAGCTTGGCCGGAAAGGGAATCATTCCCAAGTGACTAAATTTTGTAGGAACAGTAGCTGATCATACAGGGAGAGGACATCATGCCTGAGCTATTGCAGACTTCCTTACATTGCTAGCAGTGGCTGCTTTATCAATCATCACCTCTGGCAGAAGCTGTCCAGTAGGTGACGTCAGAGCTGGCGGCCCACCAACTAGAGAAACTACTCCATTGCAATCCACAGTGCTGTGCATCTTCCCATTTGCTGGAAGTGGAGGTACTGTCCTTGATGACCTACTGGCCTGGCTAATGTTACTGTTGCGCCGTTCACCGTGTCTATGAGGAACAAAGAGAGAATCTCTTCTGCTCTCATTGTCTTCAAAAGTGCTGTGCTCATCATCAGCAAAGTCATTTTCTGATCCTACATCCTTTGCTCGACCTCTGAAGCTGAAAAGACTTGTTCTGCTATTGCGCCTTGGGGAAAACAGGGAGCCACGAATGCTCAGCAAAGACTGTAAGCAAATAAAAATAATCATCAGATGAAAATCCTTTTAAATACAATGTTTTCATACAGGGGAAAAAAACACAGTGTTAATATGTCTTAAAGGGTAAGGTCATCTACAAAGAAATGAACTGGTACAGTCCCCCCCCCCTCCCCGTACACTCCCTTTTGGATAGTAAACAAAGAGCACATAAGTGACAGACAAAGACTAGTTATTTCACTACTTTGGATATATGAAATCAATTGATTTAATTAGAGTAAAAGAAACTGCTTGACAGAATTGTTTCCTCTGCCATTCTGCCTGTTTTATTACCAACTGTTCATAAACTGAGTAAGCACGTCTAGACACTATTTACCCCAGGTTGGCATTAGTCTGACAGCCTGAGTCTGAGTAAATAAAATTTTAGGCAAATTTCCTATGACTCAGTCTGCACACAGAGGTAGCTCCCAAATACTGCCTAGTTTAAAAAACATACATATTTTTTCAAATACTAGTCAAGTAGGCCACAGTAAGGTCTTTATTTCTTTTTTAAAGTCTTAGCTATCCTGAATATGCAAAGATATACCTGTAATTTTATATGAACAGTCTCACTCATCTTCATCAGTTTACTCAGGTGAGTAAATGTTCTGCTATGGGAGGATCTTTTCAGGATCAGAGTCAAAATAATGCTCTAATCTTGCAAATAATTATACATGTTCTTAAATTTAATTTGTATCAGTGATTCTCTTTACTTGATTGATTAGCATTATCACCTGATTTCACCCAAGACCTCTATGAACAGCAGAGATGATACATAATAAAGCAGTGTCTTTGTTTCTCTTTTGCAACTTATCTTTATGGACCCGAGCCCCATTGTGCTAGGTACTGCAAAATGCAGAACAAAAAGGCACTCTGCAAAGAACTTATCATCTAAGTGTAACACAACAGATGGATACAAAAAGAGAGGGAATACAAGGAGGCAAAATTGATGGATATGATAAACAGTGGTCTTAGCTCACCTGAAGTCACTTCCCTGTCAAGCTTTCTGTAGGCAGCATGGTAAAAGAGAGTTTTAAAGAGGGATTTGAGGAAAGCAATGAAGTGTTCTGTGGAAATTCATGGGAGCTTCTTCCAAGCATGAGGGGCAGCATACCAGAAAGAGCTCAAAGAAACTAGTTTGAAAATTTAACAGGAGGTTATGGATGCTGGCATGGGTCAGTCAAAGCTGGGACTTCACTTGTTTACTGTAAGTAGACAAGGTGGGTTGGGAAGAACTTTAGGCACAGTATGTTTTATGGTATTAAAAAAATAACTTTAGGTAGATATGTTTACTAACAAATTAGGTAAAAACAATGAGATAGGTTAGTGCTCTTTGCAACAACATTCTTGATGAATACAGCAGTAATTAGGACATGTAAAGAGGTCCAAGTTAAAAATGATTCATAGCTGTGGGTCCAGAGTAGAATTTTGAGAGAGACAGAAAGAAGGGAACTAGCAAAAGGCCTTGTGGAAATCCCTTAGAAAACTATCAATAGGGTAAAAGGATCTTCTAAAGCACAACTAAACCAGGAGAATTGAGAGGAGACAAAATCATGAATGTTAGGAAGAATAAGTTTTCAAGAACATCATAATGGTCAGTTACATTGAAGGCAAGTGAAATGTCAAGGAAAATGTCAAAGATGAGATATAAACCTGAGTTTTGTCTAGGAAAAGGTTATTAAAACTGGTGAGTGGAATTCCTGTTTAGTAGCTAGAACCCACAGTGAAAAGGAACTAGGGTTGGAAAACCAGAGGGGAGGGGATTGCTAGGCTGCCATAGCAAACAGCTGTAAATGAACTTGGAGATGAAAAGGTAAGAGCAGCAAGTTGTATGAGGAATGCTTCATGTCATACAAGATGGATGAATAGAGCTGCAGTTGAATAAGGCTGCAGTTTGAATGAAGACACAAGCAAGAAAATGCACCTAAGGGATCGGATGGGTCTTCAACATGAAGTTGAAGTCAATGGATATAGGTGTGAAAATTTGTATAAGGAACAGAATGAATCATGAACTAACTAAATTCAGCAATGAAGTCTTACAGAGACTATTTAGACAGTTAACAACATAAAATGGTGGTAGACCAAGAGGGCAGGGGTGCAGTACTATAAAAAAGGAAGTACACTAGGAAGTAAGAGGAAGGAGGAGTTAACTTGGCAGAAATAGGAAGCTAGAAACATTATATTCCCACCACAGTCGGGTCTAAGGAGGACAGTCCTCAATAAGAAAATATTGGATTAAGAGGTTTGAGCTTCTTTGAGAATGGGAGCTGCAGAAAGTGATACATGAAGAAAATATGGATGCTCATGATCTATTTAGGGATGGAACAGGCTTTCCAGAGACAGTAATAGAAGAGGATTAAAAAGGAAGGAATTAGTTTAGTAATAGTGACTAAAAAGAGGGAGAAAGCAAGTCATAAAGACCAGGGAGAATCGAGAAGGTGGGGATAAAAGGAAGAAGCATATTAAGGCACACAAAGGGACAGAAAAAGGACAGAATGGATGTGAGATCTGAACTTGAAGTGCTGAGGGGAGATTTGGAGGTGGGCAAATGAAGAGGATCTCTGAAAACCGTACAAGGGATAACATAACAAAACTATCAAATGAAATAAATGTCTGGATGGGAGATGCAGATGGCACTCTGAGTCACTGATGTTTCAATGTAAGAGAACACATGCAAGGACACATTGCCACAGATATTTCCACCTTCTTTAAGATAACACAATTAATGGTCTCACATCAATTAATTTGTCAAATTTCACATGGACATTTATGCAATTTCTACTGGGTTTTTTGCATCCTAAATTTAGTACTTTTCCAATTTGAAACATGAAATTCCTTTGTATGTGTGCACCAAATTTTGAAGCCACTGATCATGCTGATTACAGCCATCTTGATGGGGAGATAGGTCCATTTTCATTAAGAAACTTGAAATACAACTCATCTTAATTAATAAACATTATTTTGACTTTTCACACATAAATTCAGAATAAAACCAAAATGTTTCAAATTTTTACAGTTTCATATTTGGCCACAAGTATTAACATGGTCATACTTTAAGATATTAAAGAATTTGTGGTATCTTCTGCAAGAATTGACCAAACTACTTTACAGGGTTTTTCTTATATGATGAGTAGACAACAAAGGTGTTTAAGAGGTAATAATACTATGGTACCTGGTGTGGGGAAGAGAATCTCTTTTCGTATGTCAGCCTATTCCCTTCAATGGAAAATCGGAAACCTTTCCTTTTGATGCTGTCCTCTGATTCAGATTTGTGAAATTCTTCCCCATCCTTCTCCTCTCCTTCAGATTGTTCTTTTTGCTTTTTTTTCTTTCTTCTGTTTCTCCTCTCTTTAGCACTCTTTGAGCTGAGTTTTGATGCCTCAGAAGAACTTTCGGAGAATCCACCTATTCCACCTACTCCGCTGTAATCTCTTGAGTCAGCTGCTGCAGCTGCTGCTGCTGCCTATACATACAAGCACATATGCAATTTACAACATTTATACAAACACACACCACTCAGTATTTTCAATTTATTGCCACTCTTAAAAAAATTATGATTTTGAAATAAAAGCAATGATCCTATTTCAATGAACTCTACGTATCATGAGAAGTATAATTTGTGAAATACCACAGGAACCATAATTTGCCACTGCTCCGTGAAACAAGAGTTAGAGCAGCCCAAGGGAAAACTGCTTTCTGAGAACCAAGTTAACAAGCATCTGTTTTAGACTGGAGCAATATGTTGCAATGAATTTTTCACCTGAAATACTATGTAAAAGTAAGGAATCAAGGGTCAAACAACAAGAATAAATCTCTGTTAACAAGAAGCAACACCTTCTTACACCATTTTGCTGGAACTTGAATACTCTCCAGTCTAGTAAAGATCTGGTGTAAAACTGTTTATCTCAGTTTTGCAAATCATAATCAGAGATTTGACTTAAACTGCAGGCTATTGGACACCTGTTGCTGTTTAAAGTTTCAAACATTTGCGAAGCATTTGATTAATATTTATTTACAAGTTGTGGTAAAAAATAAAATAAAATAAATCACAAACCAACTAAACAACCAAAAAAACCCCAACCCTATGCTGACTTTAGTCATGTGCTTACATGGAAGACATAGTTCGACTTATGCTCTATGTGGCCACATGCCAAGCAGGCATTATCAGCTATCCTATTAAAAATTTCAGAGATTTCAAAAAATGAAAAGGAATTTCAAAGCAGTATGTAATCATGATGTCTGTCCCACCGAAACGTTTTCTCTAGTTTATCCACTTTTTCCAGTTTTGTTTAAAAATGGAGCACTATAGCTTTCTGCTGTGAGAGCTGGGGAAGGAGTAGAAAAAGCCAAATCTTGGTGAAGCAAAGTATTTCTCCCACAGCACCTACTTTGCTTTTGTTACTTAAATAAGCGGAATTCCTGTTGTTTGTTTTTTTTTCCCCACATCTCCATCTCCATTTCATAGAATCACAGAACAACTGAGGTTGGAAAGGAACCTCTGGAGGTCATCCTGTCCAACTCGCCAGCACAGACAGAATCACCCAAAGCAGGTTGCCCAGGACCATGTCCAGATGGCTTTTGATTATCTCCAAGGATGGTGATTCCACAAGCACTCTGGGCAACTTGTTCAAGTGCTTAGTGAAAAAGTTAATTTCCACCTCCAATTTGAAAATCCAGTATTTTAGCTTATTGGTTATAATTTTTGTCACAAATTAACAAGTTCAGGTTGACTGAAGCCAGCAGAAACAGTGCAATGGAGAACACTAAAGATTGTTTGCAAAATGAAGGAATTTATGAGACTGAAGGTAATATATTTTTAGGAGTAGGGGAGTAAAAGTATTTTCATATGTAGACATAAAGCATCCGATCACAATTATGAATGGAAGCAGGAATTTTACTTTACAAGGATACCTGAGCTTCTTCCTGTTGCTTTTTCAGTTGTTCCAGCATTTGCTGAAATTCTGCTTCTTTTTGTTCTGCTTCTTCCATGGTTGCCTGATTCTGTTCTTCATAGGCCATGGCAACCACAGCCAGGATCAAGTTAATCAGGTAGAAAGAACCCAGGAAAATAACCAAAACAAAAAATATCATGTATGTTTTCCCAGCAGCACGCAGTGTCTGGGGAAAAAGAGATAATACACATTTTTAGCAGACTTTTAAATGCTGTTGCATAATATGGTAGCGTCTGTGTTATAATCTAGAAATACATTATAAGATTGCTTTGTGTTAGCACAAGATTATTTAGTTACTTTTTCCATATACAAATAGTTTTATATGCTGACTACATGTGCAAAATTCCAAGTTTTGTGTCTACTATGATCAAGGTAAATAAGATTTCTGTAGCTTGAATACTTCAGAACTTCTAACAATGAGAATACATAGTAGCAGTTGCTGCCCCCACTATACATCTATATTACAGCCTTTAAATCTAACAGTAGTGGGGCCACTAATCAGCATCTTACCTTCTTGTCTCATCAGTCCCAAACTACAATGCCACAAAGACAGTGCAGTGTACAAAATATGATTCTGCCTTCAGGTTAAGGATACATGTAGTTCAGGGACAAGATGCAACCCTTTCAAAGACAATATATTTGTACTAGACTGAAAATCACTTTAACTAGCATCTATTTAAAGCATGTTTGGGCAAGAAGCTTCAACAAGTTCATTTACGCATTTGTGAAAAGAAACAATAATGCTTAAACACCTTCATAAAATAGCAGCTATTTCTTTTTATGTATTTGAGTAGCACATGGGAACCCAAATCATAAACAAGGCCCTTATTGTTTTAGACAGCTTACATATATGAAGTAAAAGATGATTTCTGTCCCAAAGGCCCTAGGGACATGTGAATGAAAATAACTATGCAAGTACTATGTAGTAATGGTATTGGTGATGGTGCTGTTTATTTTAATAGGTCCTCACCAGCTGGTAAAGATTCTCCCAAAAGTCCTGAGTCATCAATCGAAACAGTGACAAGAATGCCCAACTGAATGTATCAAAACTTGTGTAGCCATAGTTGGGGTTTCTACCAGCTTTCACACATATATATCCTTCTGGACATTGACTACAAAAGAAGAGGAAATGCTATTTTTAACAACTACTCTAAATCACGATATGCTATAGTAAATCACAAAATTGTTCAGGAGTACCAGTTGCTAATGAAATTATGAACAAGTAAAATTTTATTCTACATACCTAAGATAAAAATATATATCTTATTTGTTTTCATTTTTTAATTCCGCTTCCTAATGATATTTCAATGCTTTAATAATATAACTAACAGTAATCTACCCTTCCCCACAATTTGTCATATCAACACATCTCAACTAGGACAAGAGAAGAATGTCAGCTAGCATGGCTGATGATAAACAGTTGTCAGCAAGCTGGCAGTAACATTTATGCACATAGCATTCATGTGGTTACCTTTACAAAATTAGCCTAAGATGCTGAAGAAAGTGCCTGTTTAAACTCAAATCACATAGTTATATTTAGGCATAGCTTCAACTGCAAAACATCAGTAGTTTGCAAATCAACAGTACAGTTGATACTAAAGTTGACCACCTGAGCTATTCTAAGTAGCGAATTCTTTTTTCTTGATGCATAATGAAAAATGATGACCATTTTCTTACCCTGCATCTGAGCTATTGCCACACAGCAGAGCATCATTTTGTCCTTCCAAGAAGTAGAAATGACCTGTTTTTTAAAAAAATAAATGAAAGAGGTGATGAGAAAGACATCATTTATACCTAATTGAAACTCAGCAATGGTACAGACTTTCACACTTTAAAGAAATAAGAAGAGCTAATAAGCAGCTTAACTGCAATATATAATGATTAGGAATGAAGAAAAGCATGGAAAATACTGTTTTGACAGGAAAATGACCTTCTATAGAGTCTTGAAGTTGGCCTTTCTTTACAAAATAGAAAGGTAGCTGTACAGCCAATTCTCAGTAACCTACTAAAATGAATAAGATACAATGGGTGGAATACCAAATCGTGTATGTCAGCAAAGGAATGAACAAATACCAGAAAACAAGACAAAGGATGAGGGTGATTCCCTGCCTTTGTTCATGCATTTTGATACATACCATTTAGTGTTATTAATTTATAATTATTTATTACATACTATTTTATCCAAATATTACTTGAAAAAATACTGACGTTTTTGCAGCATGAAAACACAATGCAACATGCACAACAAACTGCTAACTGGATCTTGACTTGAGCAGCTGAAGGAGAAACCAAGCTTTTATTGTACATTACAAAAAATGACTACAAGGTATTCTATAGCAGAGAAATGCACTTGAAGTATCTATATGTATTTTGTTAACAGGCTAACTATAAAAATGAGGTAAAATATAATTTGAAGAAATGGAAGTCTTAAAAGCCCCTGGCACAATCTTTTCTTTTCTTTGTTCTGCTTTGAGGCAGAAAGGGAAAAACAATTGCCATCAATTCCTAGTTTGGGATTCTTATGGTAAAATGGGAATCTCTAGTGGAGATTTTTGGGTCAGGTGGCATATTAAGCTAAAGTTGCCAAAATTAGGTATGTTCTGGCTGTTCCCAGGAAGCAGATGGTTTCTTGATATTCACTGCCAGCTGGCATGGACGAGCTTAGCTGGCGTGAACTAACTGAGGGCTAATGCTAAAGAGACAAACAGGGAATTGCAACCAGTTCCTATTGACTGCTTCTACTCTGTCACCACCAGTATATGAGAGAGACAGCACAAAATCTGCTTATTTTAAAGAGAGGGAGAGAGATTATGTGCATAACTTGTGCATCTGCAATCTATTCTCAGATATCAGATAAGAAAACAGTGGATTTTCAGACGTTGCTCACATAGTCATGCCCCGTGAGAGATCTAAACTCTACTTAAAAGGCCTAAAAAGATGCAGATAGGCAATCAAGCTGGATTTTCAAAATTGTCTGTAGGCCTACTTCACATTCTCATGTGGCACGGCTCCTCCTCTGGTAAGCAGAGGATCCAGTTAAACTATCCAGGCAGCTCAACTCTCAGCCCGCTATTTTTGAAAACATTTAAACAATAAATTTTTCAATACAAAGATGATAATGATAAAGTAATAAAAATAGTCAATATGATTTCATAAACAATATGCCATATATAAAACTATTCCTGTCTCCTGACAGCTTAATAACAGGAAAACAGTCATGGGTACAAGTTCTACATGACACTTTCATATGCAAATAAAGGAGATATGTTCTGGCTGGAATCATTACAAAACACTAGAAAAAAGATTCTCAGAGAGCAGTTGCCAGTGGTCCAATGTCAATTCATAAGGGTATCTTTCTGAAGATCCTCCAGGGATCTGTGCTAGACATGATTTTCATAACAAGTTTCATTACCAACTCAGGATGTGAAATAACAGAAAAAAATGCGTCAAGTATTCTGAAGACATCAAGCTAGAGGAGAAAATGACTGAAATTTAGAATGACCTTTACAAATTGAGAAGCTGGTCAAAAAGCAATTGGATTTATTTCAACAGAGACAAGTGGAAAATGCAACAGCTGACAAGGCAAAATCAAACACGTAGATACAAAATAGACTGGATCTGGCCACAGCCACTGCTGTACAAAAAGATGCAGTGACTGTCATGAACTGCAAGTTGACTGTGAATCAACAATATGGTGCTGATATAAAAATGATGCAATTTTGAGATATGTTAATAGGAATGTTGCATATATGGCACATGAGGTAATTACTTAGAATTTGTACTTTTATTAGAGGAGGAAGTACCAGATTTGAGCATCTCATTAAAAAAAACCAAAACCAACAAACAAACCAAAACAAAAACAAAACAAAAACAAAAAAACAAACAAAAAAAGAGAAACCAAAATCACAGACTAATTGGAAAGAGTCCAAAAAAGCAAAAAAAAATTAAAATAGATACAGAAAATGCAAAACAGAAAATAGGCTTGCTTGGTTTAGAAAAGAGCAGAAATAAAGAAGATAAGAGTTTTAAAATATCATAAAGACTAATATAAGTAGTCTATGATTATCTTATTTCTAAGTCCACATAAGTAGTAATACATTCCATCTGAAATTAGGAGAATTTAGGTCAGATATTTAGAAAAAACTTTCTATTTCTGTGATGTAGTACCAGAAGCAGCTAAAGGGGAATGAAATGGAATCTGTTTTTCAGATGTTTTTAAGAATAGGTTATCACCCAAAATCTTCTCCAAGACGACATTTCTATGATACTACAAGCATGCTGTGACGATAAGTATATTAAAAGATTATAAGGCAATGAGACTTGGATCCAAAAGCATTTAGCTATTAAACTGAGGTTTCCTAAGTTTCAGTGATACAAGCAGCAGTTACAACATTTATACAGACTTTATAAAAACCCTAAGATTATGCCTAACTACAAAGTTAAAACCCTAAATTCACTAAAATAAATAGGAGAGACTAAATATATAAATCAGAGAGACTGAAGCTATTTACCATTATGAAAGACAGAATAGCAATCTACTATAGATATGTCCAGAGTTGTTCTATCTGAATTTTAAAACAATTTTTGTTAACACGGTAGCGATATTAACTACCTAAAAGGGTGAAAATACTGTATTATGAGGTACAAAGGAGACCAAAATGCTAATTTCTTGATTTTCCACAGATAATGAACAAATTAAAAGATATGTAATATGGAAACTAGTTCTTATTTTGCTAGAATAAGAAGCATGGGATAAATTACCATTACTCTCATAAAGGCATGTCTGTGCTGTGCAAGGGAGCGTGGTGCAGAGACACTCATGAAGTTCCAGAAGAAACAACACAGCTGCATTTACATGCTATGGCAGGATTCATGAGCTAACTGATGTTCAAATGTGGATTTATGATATTGGGCATTATCTGGCAGTAACAGAGTTATACAATTTCAGATCCCATATTAAGACTCTCACACTATTTCAGGAGGCTCGATACCAGCATGGAAATTTCTGCTTTGTGCTACAATGTGGATTTACTCTAAAAGTTGTATTCAGTAAAAGGTAAAATGATATTTTCCTACCCAGTACAATATTATGAGTATGTTAAATTACATTATGACTGTTCTTTTATTTACTACACAAAATGAGGGCTTTTATGTCTTTTGGCCAGATTACACCATTTTAATTTCAACTGAAAGATACTGATGCTTTTATATCTGTTTAAAAAAACCCAGAAAATCAATGCAGTAGGTGATATAATTAACTCTTACTTCTGTCTTCGATGTACTCATCCCAGTTAAATGTTGTCATTGTTGTATTAATTAATGTACCATTTTCACCTATAGAGCTATTAAAGTAGGAAATAACAGTTGTTTCAAAAGTCGAATTGTCTGGAGGCCACTGCAGGCATTTATTCCTCAAGTTGCCCATGAACAGCTGCAGCCCTATTAGTGCAAATACACTCAGACAAAACACAGTCAGGATCATAACGTCCGAGAGCTTCTTCACAGATTGAATTAGGGCTCCCACGATAGTCTTCAACCCTGCAAAGAGAAAAGATTTTTATTATGATGTTAAACAGATACTAAACACACGTAAAATCATGTGATTTTTCCTGACAAGAGGAAGACTTCATGCAAAATGACAACTAAATGAGTCTAATATTTGTGATACAATAATTTTCATGAAAAGCCTTATTACTTGTGAAGATGAATGAAAAGCTTTAAGTTTATGCTTACTTTATAGTGTACAGAAATAAAAAGTAGAAAATACCAAACGTTGTTTATGCCAAAACAAGTGATTTTATTATTCATGCTATATCTCAACCCTACATAGAAAAGCATCGTTTACTTTTGCTGATGCTTCTTGCCCAAACCTTCCTTTTATGAACCTTTTAAAAAGTATTCGGCATTAGTAAACCCATTATAAAGACAGTATAAATGCATATTTGAATGATATCCTCATAATAATCTTCTTACAATGTAAGAGGGGTGATGGTTTGGAGAAGAAAGACATCTTTAAAACAATACCCCATGCATGGCCCATGCTATCCTTTAGAGTTTAATTTTTTATACATGACTTAAAACTGAATTAAGTCACTATATCAAGTGCCTGCCATAAATGATAAAATTTGCATCAGTATGAAAGCTTAAAATTAACTTATATTTAAAACATGTAAAGGAAAGCTTGATGTCATAAGATGCAAATCACATAGGCTGTTAACTGCAAATATCTCATGCATGAATTTGTTAAACTCAAAGGCTGATCTTTTTGAAAAGAAAATACAACTAATATAAGAAAAGCAAGAATCAATTTAAATAAAATTACATGTCTTGATTCCTGCTTTTTTATTTTGTTAACAATGTGTAGCAAACAAGGCTTATGCTTTAAAAACGTGAGTACAGCCTTTGCAGAACAAAAGTCAGCCTCAGTGTTTAACCTAGCTCTCACCTGGAATGACTGATATTGTTTTCAAAGCTCGGAGAACTCTGAATGTTCTCAACGCTGAGACATTGCCCAGGTCCACAAACTCTGTCACATATCTGTAATAGGGGAGTTCACACACAAACACAATGACAGCACACAAATAACAGTTGGAGATACGAGGGGCCTAACACCTTACACCAACTACTTCTTACCTGGGATTACAGAAATAGTTTTCAAAGCTCTCAATACTCTGAAAGTTCGAAGAGCTGAAACATTGCCTAGGTTTACAAATTCTGTTACATACCTGTAGGATTAAATCACAGTTACTCAGAATTGAGGCAGATTTTATCCTATTTGCTTGGGTCTTTGATCAAGACCTCTTCACCGTTCACTGTATTTTGCCTGTGTTATAAATATGCTTCTGACCATAAAATTCAATTGAGTTTTTTCAAAGTAAACCACATTGACTTGATGTTTGAAACCTAATTTGGTCAGCTTATAGGAGGAAGTCAAAAGGATTCCTTTAATTCTGGTATGCAGAAAGGAGACAGGATATGAACAGTTCAGGCTGATGGCATTCACAATCCTAACGTGCTGGCACACCATGCTGGCCTCTGCAGCACATGCTTAGTTAGAAATACTAAAATGTGTAAAAGAGGTAGAAGAAACATATTGAAACCGCAGGAAGTCCAGGCTCCAAATGTTCTGGCTGACAAAATATGAGGCAATTTTTAGTCACTAATTTCATGCTATCAGAAAGATATTTTTATTTTTTTAAAAAAACGTAGAAGACTTACGCAAATGTAATGACAGTGAAATCTAGCCAGTTCCATGGGTCTCGAAGAAATGTAAAATCTTCTAAACAGAAGCCCCTTGCAAGAATTTTGATAAGTGATTCAAAGGTATAAATTCCAGTGAATGTGTATCTGAGGAAAATATGCAAGACAGAGTTTATGGAAACACATATATGTTATCTTTACACATTATGCTCTCTAGTTGCTTTATTCTCATTTTCTTCTCTTAAGTGGCATAAGAATTTAATGGAAGTTACAACCATCTTTAAACATCTGCAGAATTTATACCATAAGGAAGGAGGAATCAACTTATGATTAAACGACCAAATGCCAACCCATAGTGAAGTTCAAGTTCTATAACCTATACCAACGAGATAGTTGCAAAATTCCCGGTTACTTAATTGGTGTATGTTTATGTCCAATTTGAATACATGTTATAAAAAAACACACAGATAGATTATGTTAGGATTTCAGAAGTTGCTTCCAGACTAAAAATTTCTTTCTTCAATGTTATTTTTATGCTGAAATGTTGCTTAGTACCACGCGCTGGTAATGTGCCAACCCTCATCAGTCCTCATTGACTTTGGTACAGAGTAGGTGTGTCCAGTACTTCACCTTCAGCACGACAGGCATAGTACTGGAGTGAAACGAGTGTTTTCAGATGCAAAATCCCGTGCAAGAACAACCAAAAATATTTACAAATGCTGATAAAATTCAGCTAGTCATTTGGGCTAAAAAATGTGGTTGAAATGTAAAAAGTAAAAATATTTAATTCTGGCATTCTGAGTCATTTCAATTTTCCATCTCCAAATTATGTCATCTTGAAATTTTTAGTTTCATTTATATCTCTAATGGAAAAGAATTCAAATTAAACTGCTTGAAAGGTTGAACTGGTTTTCAGACTTGAGCAACCTGAAACCAATTTTCCAATGTGAATTTTTTCAGTTCAATTACTAAACCCAAAATTTCTTTCCTGCACAACTTTACTCAACAGATGAGAAGGACTTCTGTTGTATATCCAAATGCCACAATATAATGACATGAAGAAATATTCAAGATAGCTATCTTTATTAATAAATATTTACTACATGCTAGGCAGCGTGAATACGTATATGTTCATATTGAACTCAAAATGAGAATGCCTCTACTGACTTTAATAGCCCTATGAATTAACTTTTGATTACTGAAGATTAAACAGGTACATATCATCCAAAGCATTTAGGAATGAAGAAGAAGCAGAAGCATAAAGTGCTATCACAAAAATGGAAGCACCATGAAGAGCAGTGTTTCACACTGCGGTCTACAGCCTTGGATCTACCACAAAATATGCACCGATTGCCTATCAGTACACCATCATACTGGACCTTTTCTCTTCCTATGGGAAGAATAGCCGACCACTTAAACACTTTTTTAATAGCTTATTTTTCATACAAGCTTTCCATTGTTAGGTTGTCTTTTGGAAAGGAAAGCTGCACTATGGTGAACATAGCCATCCATTAGATGATCCCTTATCTGTAATGGTTATTGCAATAGAGATGGAAGAACGTATTTGCCTGCATTTGTGCACACATAGAACGCAGTGGAACAATATTTATAAACCCCTTTTGTGCATGGTCATAAGACTAGCTTCTCTTCTTACATTCCTCATTTAGTACTGCAGAGGATGGACATTGAACAATTTCTAACGAGGCAAGTGTTGTAAAATATATGTATTTAATATTACACAGAAGAAACTGGCATCAAAATAGCTGTTGAAAGGATATGCAAACAAGGTAGCTGCTGCCAGTGGATACCATGCTAATAGAAAATAATTTACAGCAGTTTGTTTCAGATTACTGAATATTATTCAAAGAAAATCTATTTGACTTACTCTACATTCTTTGTCCAGTCTGGAGGGTTACTCATGGTCATAAATACACAGTTGGTCAAAATAGTGCACATGATAAGCATGCTGAATAATGTAGGTTAAGAGTTAAGGAATGTAAGCCAGAAAATCTCATAAAAAGAGTATCAAATAACACGCTGCTTTGGCAGATTTCCACCATCAGGAGCTATTTATCCCTCCACTGCTCTGTTAACATTCAGGGAAAAGCCCTGAATATGTTAAAGCTTCCGTAGTCACTGCTTTATAGCTAGAAGAGAACAATCACACACTAAAAATTAGAAAATCTGAAAGATATTAAAAAAAACCCCAACCCTTAATTTTAAGAAGACCTTAGATAATTTTTTCTTTTGAATAAAAATGTGAAAGTTTGAAGTAGTAGCTTCTAATTTAGTGGAATATCACAAAAAGCATTTGTTTTGAATGATCTAGACAAATCTGATCTACTTCATGCATACAAAACAGTGAAAAATACGTTTTCTTCACTTCTATATTTCACCATAGAATTTGTCATGTATCAACAATTCCACTTATCATTGTTCAATATATTGAAATTTAGTTATCACATAGTAGGAGAGAGCAGAGAGAAATTTTAGGGTGAGAATTATTTTATTACTGTCTGTTCATATACAGCTTTTGTAATATAAATGTTGGTGGAGGGGAAGACATATTATATTCTCAAAAAAAAATAATTCCAGAACAGGTCCAAGTAATAACTAATTTCACTGATTTTAACAGAACTGCTCTGGATCTACAACCTTTCACTCTCAGGACTGATGACATTCTTAGAAATGAAAATACAAACACCAAAATGAAAACCACACAGCTGATGCACAAAATGTCCACGAGAGGGCACCATCACCTAAAACTAGAAAGAGGACAAAGCTCGTTTTTGAGAAGAGCTTTAGCTTCTGTAACTAAAATGCAGGTTCACGCGGTGCTCCTAAATAGAAATCCTAGTATAATGGAGTGGGAAATACTGTGGGGTTCCCCTCACAAAGTTTTGTTGTATTTTACACAGGCTTTCAAAATCCTTTTTGATGAAACATCCTCTCAGAGTTGCAAATCCTCACTATTCTTTCACCAGTGGAGAAATAACTAGAATATACCTTCCCACAATTTTAAACATTTTTTAACATTCTGACTTTGGTGACTAGCTCTTCACCACCATCTCAGTCCCATGATCTTCCATTATTCCATGTAACTGAATAATGGTCTGTAACATGCTAAGGACTGTCAGATAATTGACAAATAATTATTTGTAGTGACACCTGTAACACAAATACAAAACAGGCTATGTAGTGTCATGATTGATTCTGAAGTCATTTGTAGGCTAGCCATTGATAACAACATCCAACACATAACAACCATTGTAATTACCAGACTACCATTATACCAAGATTGAAAAAAAAGCCTTTCAGGATTTATTCTACACGTTCTTAGCATCCCTATATGTAGTGGTATACAAAACTGCTTTCAGTGTGCTTATGTTAGACTCTCGTAAAACGTAAGTGTGTAAACATTTGTATTTGTTCCTTAAGTAAGCAGACTTGCTGAAGTCAATGCCCCCATTGCTCATATCAGCATTTGGGATTGGACCAGTGGGATGCCTACTACACTCAGCTATCAAAACACTGGAAAAGACAAAATAATAGATAGGTCATCATGATCATTTAGCTTTGCAAATCCCTATCTGCAATGTGGAAATCTCATGATCTACCTGAAGCCTGAAATTAAAACATCTACAAGATTATGAGTGCATAATGCAATAATGATTAAGAAATAAAATAGACAGGTAAGATACATATAGGACTGAGAACGTATAATAAAACAAGAAACCTAAGCTGTTTTATCAGCCTGTCCTTCTGCAATTGTGATTTGAATCAGAAAATGAAAAGGAATAATGAAACCATATTTTCACTAAATATTCATGCAAGCACAAACCTTGGATCAAAGACTTGATTTTAAACACAAAGCATCAGTGAAGAACTGAAAGTATTTTGAGCAATATATCTGCACTTTATGAAAAAAGTGGAGGAGGGGAAAACAATGAAAAAAGATGTGATGATTATAGGAAAAATAAGAGGGAAGGGAAAAAATAGGTGGGGGAAGAAAAAAGACACAGGAAGAAATTGTAAAGGAGGATGACTGGTTGTCTGGCTTCTGATATTACTATATTAAGATCCAGCAATGAACACAAATGTAAAAAGGGAATAAGAAAAAGAACAGAAGACAGAAATAGTAAAGAGAAGAGGGACAAAGCACTATAGATCATATTGGTCCTGGCACATGTGCCAGAGTATGATTTAAATACTAAGTAACGTCTCATTCACTACAGTTTTTAAACTAAACACATGAAAAGGATATGAATGTACCAAAATCTTAATAGCTATTTTTCTAAGAGGATTGAAAGGAGTTAACATGTACAGGGCAGAGGTGGCACTGAATCGGAAGATTGCCTTCCCTTTATTCAATACTATAAAGGTCTGGAAAAAGAAACACAGAATGAAAAATAGCATTTAAAAGATACCAAGTTACAAACAATTTACAAGTTCAAACCCAGAATCATTTTCATTTTGTCATTAATCATATTTGGTCAAACTCTTCTTCCGCTTACACCTCCCCCAGAATAACAATCCCCTTGTCCAGTTCACACACAGTAGAGTCCAGCCAAATTACTATAAATATAATTGCATGAAAACATTTGAATAACTTTACTTAGAATTCGTAAGTAACCCTGATACCGCTAGCCAGAAAACAAAGAGGGGTATATAAGGTACAAACATGTGTAATATTTGAAGAATTAATATACTTTTTGTACCTTATAATATATAAACATACCTTTAAAAAACATGAGAGCCATTAAAACTTCAACATTCTCTGAATCAAATAACCAGCATTAATTATCACATCAAAGTACGAAGACAACAGTACTACAAAGTGATCTAAATTTCAAGAGTGATCTTCACGAGAATAAAGAAATTGAGAGTGTTCAATAACCAGTTTTTCAACATAACATTAATGTACTGGATACATTTTGCTGTACTCTAAGTAAAGAATAACATGTTGCTTCTCTTTTCAACTATTTCTTGTGAGAGTTTCATACCTGCAATTCTGTCTACTTTTCTCATGTCATGCTTTACTTTTACCTAATACAGAATTCAATAATCCATATATTTTCACTGTCTCTCCACAGTTACTGCAATACTGCCAAGACTAAAAAAAGCATTTATAAATGTAATAGTTTCCTTAAAACCTGGGAAATAAAGAAGAATAAAGCCTTTATTTAACATGCAGTAAGTTTTAAAATTATTTACATTTCTACGTGTTTGGGGCAATTCCTATATATTTCTATCATCTCTTCTTTCTACACATGGGTGAAAGTTCATGCTCATTGAAGGTAAGTGGATCTAGCCAGCATTACAGAAGCCCTAAAAAGCCCAAAGGGAACATAAGCCATGCAAACCTGGAGCAATGCCAGTAGTCATGACCTGCCTCAGCTGGAATCACAGGGCAGCATTTATAAAGATTATGCTCTATTTTCTGAGCAGGTGTGCCAAATACAGCAGCTGAAATCCTGAAAACACAATGCCTTTCCCTGCCTGAAATCATAAATTTCAGCTCTTCCAAACTGAAGGTATTTGCATTCCCAGATACCCATTGATTCTCAAGTCATACTTTGGTCCTTTATTTTAGAGGAGAAATGATTGGTCTGTAATGTACTATCTTTGCTACCATTGCTTTTCAACTCTACTACTGTTCTTCCTGGAATTCAAGAAAATCTGCTCCCAAATCAGAGTTTTTCATATGTTTTCTGTTCCCTTTAGTCTGACAAAACCTCTCATGAAGTATCATTTGTGCGATGCTGACTCATCAAGACATATTAAAAAATTAAAATGGAACATTAAAATGTTCAAAGATATGCAAAGAGCACAAAGAAAAATAATAGGAGAAATTATGAGTGCATGTATAATTTGGAGTTTTACATCTCCCACTAGAAACCACTATGCTTTTGGAAAAGATCAAGAGATCAAAAAAGTTGATCAAAACATCTAGTGCTATGCATTTCTCAATCAGGAACCATCAATTCAGCAGGATTTTACTTCACATCCACAGTTAACTGGAGAATTACTTTTCTAGTTTCCCAATACATGATAATACATGTGCTAACTTTAGGATTTCCAGCATTGAATTTAGATTTTTACTATTGCACAACTGGGAAAGAAGGAAGGAAGGGGATCAGCACTTTGACCCAAATTCCATTTGCCTTCCTTCCAGACTTCAACGGGGTAAATCACTTGAGTAAAGGGAGCAGAATGCTATATTTAATTGAAAACCTTGTTTTAAATTTAACTCATGATTCTCCATAGCACAAATTGAGTTTCAGAAATACAATGAACATGTAAGGTACAGCTGATTTTTTTTGAAAGTTGTTCTGTTTGGTTCATCACAGTATGCCTATATTGTTACTGTTTCAACATATTACTGATGAGGCATACCCCTAATTCCTGCAGGAAATACCTTCATTTGTATTTTTTTACTTAGGTCAAGTTTGACTCCTAACAATTCTTGAGGGTTTTCTTCTTTTTTCTTTGAAGTACTTTTTTTGCTTTCGTGTTTGTTTGGGTTTTATATTCATTTGTTTTTATTCACTAGCTAATTTCCACAGGAAAGAAAGCACAAGAAAAAAAAATCAAGAAAGAAAAATAAATTAAAAAAAAATCAGTAATTCCTTCTTTACTGGTAGAATAACAATGGTGCAATACATATGATGCCAAAATCTGAGGGACTGGAATTCTGGAGAAAACCCAAGGCCATCTGGTCAAAAGTCTAAAGTTCAGCACTATTGTGTTTGGTCACAACAGTTGTAGTTGTTACTTTAAACAAAAACAAAATAGGTAGTTTTATTTTTTTAAAAATTAACATCCCTATAAAATATTTTTTTAAATTATGTAACATTCTGTCAACACTCCAAGAGGAATCCCTACCTCCTCTTTATTTATTTCCCTCCTTTAAACACCTCCTCTTTGATAACAATCATAGAACAATATAAATCTGGATATGACAAAATTTTTACCCAGATATAAATCAGATATATGATGCCTCTAACAGAGTACAAAATGGAAGAGGAAAATCTTTGGCACATCCTGAGAAATTACCTTTACATACTTCCCTGTCCTTCCCAGCACCAAGAGAATGCAACCTAGGCTTTCCACGTGACAGTAAAGAAAGCTAGTGAGAAGGTGCCTAGCTACCTTTGAGATGGGTTTCATAGTGAAGATCTGCTCCTTTCATGTCTACAATACAGCAATTAATAAAATAATAATTATAAAGATAACCCCTGTGCTACTTCTTCAATTCTCGTGGGTAAAACACTGAAAGTTACAAATTTTAGTAAAATGCCAGGTATATTAAAATAAACCTAAATGCATCGCTACCTACAGACCAGGTCCCACAAACTTTCATTACTAACTTCTGTTCTTACAATTAAGATTTCTGCCAACGAAATCAGCGGCGGGGGGAATGTATTATACATAAAGATCGGGCCAAAAATACTGGAAATATTATGCCTTTGAGAGGTTTTGCTGTATTTTAATCTTCTTAAAGTCTGATAGAAATATACAACACACTCACTTTTTTATTGATATAATATGGGTCCAGGTCTTCCAAGGGCTCAGACACCATTCCTGGAGGTATGTCGCCGTAAATAAATGGCAGTGTCTTTCCTGCCTCCAAGTCGCTATTTGGCTTTGGGCCGTCTTCATCATCATCATCTTTGCGTTCTTGTTTGGATTTTTTAGCTTTTTCTTCATTGACACGCTGCTCAATAGCTGCAAGTGATTCTCTTGTGAAATAGCGGAAGCTGTCAGGTCCTGGTGGTACCAGCACTGATTGTGCCATCTTTTCATCCTGCACCTCTTAATTACTGTTTAGCCTCTCTCATAAAAAAGTGCTAAAAATGTAAAAAACACAGAAAAAATTTAGAGCAACACAAACAGCTATAAACAATGTAAAGGAATATACCTTCATAGAATTTTCTGTGGGACATCTTGTTAAATTCAGTAATTATCATCCAAGAGAAGGCTGCTGTGAAACAGATTTTTCATTTGTTTTTATTTCAAGACAAACCATTTTCCTTTGCAGCTGGCCTCTTAGAGTTCTCTTGAAGGTACCATTTCTTAAAACATTTAGTTTAAAATTCACATAGTGCTTGAGACGATTGATTGCCAGTTCTATAGACTGTATAAAAAAAAAAAAGTCACATGTAATACAATAACATCTTGTTGCCTTTATCAAGGGTAATGCTATCCGTTCCCGGGAATAACGTAGGAGATATTTTCCACCACATTCAGTGTGAGGAATCAACTGTTCTGAAGTGTTTCTGGTTCAGTGTTGAGGAGTGAGACTCCAGACAATTCATCTCTCTGTTACCCTAAAAGCTGCACCTTGGACCAACCCTCCCTCTAGCTAGAAGAACCAGAAATGACTCCTAGAACCCACTACTGCCATGTAAGGCCAGAAGCATCGGTTGAAAGCAATGTGAGGTGCTCCTTCTCTTCGGGTACGAATATGCTGCCTTTGCAGAGCTGCCAGCTCAGGAAACAAGATTCAGCCATAAGCACCTGTATTCGGATCCCCTGCCTGGCAACACACTGTGCACTGGAAGAATTGCTGAGTTAAACAAAAATGATCTTTAATCGTTACATACTGCACTTAGATCTTTTACGTCTGATACCCTATCTATTGTATATATTTTTCACAATTTTCACTAACAAGAGCAGAACCATCTCTTCTTAATGTCTCCAGACAATTCAGTTAAAAAGAACAAGTGGAAAATATTCCCGATGCAAATACTTTGATCTGAAATCAAAAATGTGATCTCTGCCGTAGCCTTCAAGAATTTTTCTCAAGAGTCCTTCTCCTGAGTAAGCACATTAAAAATATAGCAAATGCAATAAAAAGTAACAACTTCTGAGTAAGGCAATATACACAAGAAACAATTATCAAATTAAAATGATATAAGAGTTAGAATACAGTCAGCACGATCCTATTTTACTGTCTCGCTAAATACACATACTCCAGCACAGCTGCAACAAATTCATATTTTTAAAGCTTGCTACATAAACTGCAACACGATGCTTTCTCCTCCTTTTCAACCATATGCACATAGCAATTTACACCTACACAGGCATCCACACACATCCCAACTCCTGCAGGTCTCCCTGTGAGAATGCTTTTCCATTGCAGGCAAATGCACCTGGTGCATTCTGTCATGGACGGTCTGTAGCAAACTGCTGCTGGAAGCTGCACTGACTACTACCACAGAAGGGTTAATGAGGAAAAGGAAAGTGGTCCTGCAGCAGAATCCTGTTAGATTTTATTCTTAATTACAGAAAAGAAAAGAGAAAAAAAAAAAAGCATAATACTGTTTTAATACTGCAGGAAACAATTAAAAATTCATTACCAGTGAAGAATCTTGCACTTATGTGGGTTTGGAATGGCACCAAGGAAGACTGCAGCTAAAATTCCATCATGTCTTTTCCTTTTTCTTTTTTTTTCTCTTTTTTTTTTTTTTTTTTTTTTTTTTTTTTTTTTATTTCTCCTTCTACAGACCACACCTAACTTCCTGCTGAAGGATCCTGGTTATTGAAGTCAAATCTGGCATTTCCTGTACGAGCCTACTAAGTGCTACAACTTTTATTGCCACTAGATGGTACTGATATACATCCGTAAATTCTTGTCAGAAATGGTAAAGAATTTTTGCATGCTCGAAGACTTGCTTAAACTGAGACTCTGGGACTAAAATACACGATTTTATATAACCAGCCAGGTCTCAGGATTCTCAAAAATTCTTTTGAATATATAGCAGCTACTGCTGATGAGACCATAGCTGTTAAAACTGTGAAGGTGACAGAGAGAGAAAGTAGGAGGGATAGCAAAGTAAGAGAAATAGAAAAATGGAGGTTGCACAGGCAGTGTACAACCAAAGCACTTGCTGCGACTGGATTATTGGCAGTCTGGATTATTTTAAACTATAGCTAGCTATCAGTTTTCTAAAATAAATTTATACAATATATTTGACGCGTATTCTTTCTAAATCTGTGAAAACCAGCGATGAGAGGGAAGAATGGCAGTTTTGAATGTTCACTGCAGTGGTGAATTCCTGCACAGAAATCACCCACTGTAGCAGGGAGTGAGACTAGACGATCAGGAGCACTGTACGCCCCTCCCATGTGGCAAATCAAGAAGACATCACCTTTGGACACTGCTCCACCTAAATGCCATCCTACTTCTTTTCACTCTCCTTCTTTCTCTGTATTTTCCATGATTACTGATTTTTGTACCTTTTCTCCCGCTGCAGTAATAAAACCTTTTTAGCCTCTTTCCCCACCGTCAACCTTCTCCCCTTCCCTCCTCCTCTCACACGTACCCAAATCTCTTTCAAACTTTTCAAGCAACACATTCCTGTATCTATAGAATCAGACCTTCAGGCAGTCTTTTACTTCTGTCCCTCTGACATCTCCTTTCCTTCAGCTGTGAAGAGGACTAAAGCAGCTGTGGAAAGTAATAAAAAGCAAAGAGTCACTCTAAAGTGAGAAAGGTTGGAGAAGGAAAGAATACAGTAGCTGAAGAAATGCCACTGTGGGACAAATACCGATAATTTGGTTCTTTGGTAATTGTGGTGAGAAAGAGAATTAACAGTTTGACTGGATAAAAATAGTGGTTTTGAAATTTTCAACAACTAAGAAAAAATGTGTCAAATGAGAAATATAATTTAACCACACCAGAAGTATTGATTCGGTTTTGGATAATTTAAACATTACATGACATTTTAAAATAATGTTAAAAGCCTTTTTAGAAAAGTCTTTTATTTGATAGGGTTTTCTAATTTCACAAATGATTCAATGAAATCAACAGAAATTTTGCAAACAATTCCATGTAACCAATTTGTTTGTTGTTGTTAAAAAGCTTGGATGAAAACTTCTGGCTGACTCTAATGAGGACTGTGGTTTAGTTAGAGCTCCTCTGCAGTCTCAAAATAAGAGGATTATGAGACAGCACAGAGGGGGTAAAGGAGCCTCTAACTACAGAATTATTTTGATTATTTATGTATGGAAATGTACCTATGTGTGTATGTGTTTATGCAGCTGCAGATGAAAGTTACAATAAACCAAGTACCTGAAAATCTGGGCTAATTCACACAATATGGAAAAGGAGCTTCATTCTGCCATGAATGGTATATTAAGTTGAAGTGTCTGATTATTTGCTTCTTATCATTTGGGTCTGAAATTACCTAAGATGTCAATTTGATTTCCACCAGTGCTATACAATCTACATGTTATAGTGTTAGGAAGGACAGTGAAAAGTGAAGACAAAAAGGAAATAGCCAGTGGGACATTGTATCCCATTGCCTTAGACGCTTGGGTCTACAGTCTTACTAGGCTATAAGGTGAAAAGAACAAGTATTTGAGAGAGACAGAATAGGCAAGAAATGCAGTACAATCTTTGCAGTCTAAAAGAGAAATATATATACTTCTAAAAAGGAGGCCACAGTAGTACAGCTAGAAGAGCTAGCAACAATCCTTAAAATATATTAAAATAGTTAGATACTACATAGCTACAGTAAATGTAATAGATAAAATTAATAGAGATAGGAAGTGAAAGTAATCAAATCAAATAGTCAATATCAATCAAAAAACAATCCAACATAACCTACATTTAAAAGCTATTGTTCAAACATGGTCAAAATTTACCTAACATATAAACATGGAATAAGAGTTCTGGTAATAGGTAACTTCCAACTGCTGTCCAGCTTCCTACCTACAGCCATGGGTACATTTTATGAGTATTTTTATCACCAGTGGTATCCACCTTCCCACTATGATGTTACATCTGAAAGCTTGAAGTGGAATTTGTTCTTTGACCATTTGGCAAAACACTTATGGCCCGTATAGAGGGTAGAGTTGAAGAAGCGTTCAGTGTCATATATAAAGGAACTCTACATAAGCATGAATGATTTTTGACAGGACAGAGCTGAGAGAAACTTCTGAGTCTTTTCCTGGCTGTCTAGGAGCCCTTCATCTACAGACAATGCTGATTAATAAAATCAGAAGGAAAACAGATTACCAGCTTCTGCTCAAAAATCTGTTAAAATTAACTGTCTTTGTTCAATTTTAAAGCAGAGCATTAAAACGCACAAGTGGCAACTTGCCAGCATTCAGTGGTTCTGTGATCCCTTTACTCTCCAGCTGTGTCTTCCTGTACACTATTAGAATTGTCCCTAAGTGCATGACTTCTCATTTATAGTTCGGAATTTCATCTCATTCCAGTAACACCAGTCATCAAACTCATCTAGTCCTTTCTGTATAATAGCTTGCTCCTTCTTTGACAATCCCTTCCAACTTTGTGATAGGAGCAAATTACATTGGCATATTTCCACTTTCTTTGCTGAAACAATTAAATTTTAAATAAAATCTGTCCCAAAATTATAATGGTGACAAGCAACTTTGACTGAAGTGTAGGTTACTGTGGTATTTGCTGTAGTTTGCAAAATAAGTTCATACTACTCTACAAACTTTAATCTTACAAAAAAACCCCGAAGTTTATGCTCTAAAATGAAATCGTATTTTTTGCATTTAAAGAGCAAAGGGGGCAGAAGAGGGAAAAGGGGGCTTTTTCTTCTTGTAAATAGTATATGTTTAATCTTGTAAAGAGTATACATTTAAACAAATACACTGAATCTAAAGAAATTCCTGTCACCTGTTCCCCCCACGCTACTTAAAACACTTGGTATGCTACTAAATTATTCATGGTGATCTAGATGACTGAAAAACATGTTTACTAGCTTTGCAGATGACATGAAACTGGAAGGGCTACAGGTAAACAGGACGACAGTATAAGAATTTAAAATGTCCTGACAAATAACAAAATGGTCTCAAAAAAATGATACAATTCAAAAGATACAAGTCCTAAGCCTTATATTCAGGCAAGAATAAATAACTGAAAAATTACAGGATGAGGAACAAAACCCCAGTAGCTCTGCAGGAAAAGATCTAGAGTACTTACTGCATCACAAACCAAGCATAAGTGAAAACTGTCAGTCTTACAAAAACAAACAAACAAACCAGCAAGTACTTGGGATTTATAAACTTGTGACATGGTCTTCTACTCTTCTATTTGGAGCAGTATGTCCAACTTGGGTATTACATTTAAAAAAATATGGGGGCCACATGGAAAGAATTCAGACCGCAGCGATAAAAACATAACTTATGAGAAAACATCCAAGGCATTGTGGGACTTATTTGAGTTCTTTCTGTCTTAATTTTACATTGAAAAGATTGATAGAAGACACGACAACAGTCTTTATACGTCTAGAAAGCTCCACCAAGGAAGAGGAGGAATTTATTTTCTTTCTATCTGGCATATAGGGAAAGAGGTTGTGGGGTTAAACTGTAGGAAGAGGGATTTGCTAGGAAAACCTTTTACCAGTGAAAACAGAGAATGAACAGAGTAGACACACCACAATCATTCACGAGCTTTAAGAAAGGCTAGGCCTTGTAAAAAGAAAGATCAGTCATGGCTGTGAGATTTGTAGCAAAACTGGATCAGGATGAGAATCAAGAAACTTGTAACAGGCCCTCACTGTTTTAGGGTCTTTGTAAGGGTAGGTTTCTCATTGTTTTGTGCTGCTCCATCTGTTGTGTTTCTCCGCAGACCTCAAGGGAACAAGAGCTTATTGTTTATACACAGAGAAGCAGAAAAGAAAGGGGTTTTGATTTCAGTCACTGTTGGCTGAGAAAGTTCTTGAAGAGTCAGTGGGGTGCAGGATAGAAAAAAGTGACATCACATGCAGGAAAGTCCCAAGGAGTTCTTTATAGAGAAAGAGACGAGAGTGCCTAAGCATCAGAAGCATCGGTGGGGAATAGGAGAGACCTGCCCCCAGTTTCTCTTTACTCACCTCTCTCTCCTTCCATTATTTTCCTTTCCCCCTAGCCTGACAAAAAGAAATTAAATCGATCAAGTTTAAAAGAGCCATTTCATAGTCCATTCTCTTACTCGCACCTCACATCACTGCTATTCCTACACACAGGTAAAATAAATACTGGACAAAAACCTGTTCTGTCTTAAAGGGCTATATCCCTTCTGGATGTGTCAGCACCCCATGGCACTGCATGAAAGATTGTGTAACATGTGAGATCGCCCTGTCTGAAGGCAGAAGGTTTACAGCTGGTGTAGTATCTCTGCTAAGATTTATGGTCTCACCACTCCACTGTTGAAATTAGTAGACTGCAAATAAAAATCAATTTTACTTTGCTTGAGGTTTGTATGTTTCATACTATGCTGCATTGTACATTCAGTAGTCAGAGCTCTGGCAGAGGTCTCCTCATACAGTATCTACGTGCTGAACTGTGAGTGTTTGAACAGTAGGTGTTTCTATACAACAATTTTTTCCAAATGGCTCTTTGAAGAGCTATATAAAAATACAGCTTCCTACACATTGCCCAACACTTTAAATGGGTGTATAATTTGCAAATCACCTTTGAAAATGCAGTTTCTGAAAATCTTAAGCCAATATGAGATGCCAATATGAGATGGTGCTGTCGGAAGGGACAGCCCCGTTCTCCACCCACTCGTAATTACCCTGGCCATTTCCCACCACACTGGTTTGAGCGCTTCTGCACCTCATCCAGATCAGCTTACCAGTCTGGCTGAAAACTACAAATAATTGGCTGGATTTCAGCCAGATCAAAGAGCTGATCCATCACATTACAGAAAAGAAGTTAAGAGGCTTAATATGTCCCCTCACTTTTAGAGTGCAAAGGACTAGCTGACTACCTACAGTGTTTTCCAAATTTTAGTGCTTCTCCTAACTGGAAAGCTCAATAGGGCTTAAGGCACCAGAGTATGAATACATGGATCTTCAATGCTTGAATGCTGGAGCTGAACAGATGTCAAACAATTGTACTGTCAACAAGTATTAGCACAGCTCCTGTAGCTGGTGTAGAACCAGTATAGGTGGGATAAAAAAGCAAAAAAGGTTTATTAAAATACCCAAACACTAACAAATCTAGGGATCAAACTGGGCTACCTGTTACAGCAGCCTCAGGGGTGCTCTTCCAAGATCAGGTGGTGACCAGGGTCACCCTCTGCCTTTCAACAGGGACATCATGACATCAGGACAGCATTTTATGCAAAATGTGCAGCAAGGATCATCTAATGTGACGACAGATATGCAAAGACCTCTATTTGGAAAGTTTGGGGGTACCTTCGAATCAATTTTCTCACCCTCTCTAAAACTTATTCCAGGGTACTGCCCATAGGGCTATGGCAAGATGTACTCCAAGTACGAAAAGTACATTGGTAAAAATGAGTTGATCATTACCTTTACTTACTGTTAGCCAACAGCTGGCAATAAGTTGCATTTGGTTATAGTTACGTACTCCATTTTCCTCTTTTATCAGAAATGGTCTCTGAACAATTGCAGATTTTCAATCAAATGTCAGTGAATGAACAAAAAAACTATTTGTTTTTCCAGATAAGAAGCCCTTAAGGCCTTCTTTCTAGCATTAGACAATTTGGTCTTTTCACTCAATGAAAATGCCGTTATTAACTTTTTTTTTTGTATACAGTGAAATAAGCTTTCTGCCAGACTCAGATGAGCTCCTCTGGTGCTCCATGACCAGAGGAACAAAGGGCAATTCACACCTGAGAAAGATTCAAAACAACAGTTCCAAGTTTCTCTTTACAAAAAGAGAAATACGCCGATTGTCTCCAAAGCAAACAGCGATGTGAGAGACAAAGTAATGTGTGAAGAGCATTCACCAAATCCCCAATGAAGCTGGTTAAGTGATTAAGACCTTTCCGCCATCTAGCTGAGGTGGGCTTTTCATCAAATCAGTCTTTGCCCTGATATCCATTGTGAGAAATGTATCCCCCAAGTACCTTCTTGTATAAGTGTCAGGCTAGAAATATATCCATTTTTAGTGTGTTTGTGTGGGGAGAATGACTATACAATTCAAAGATGTAATGATAACAGAAGTGCCATATGTATGGGATGAGCTAGATATTTCCAGATGCCTGAATAGGAGAATGTGCTGACTACTTATGCTGTTAATAAAACATGCTGTGATTTCTTTCCTGACAAACCAGAACCCTGAGTTTAACATTCCCAGTATGGGCATTATGTAAAGATGTTTAAAATGAAATCTCCATTAATCTCAACTGCAGCACGGCTACAGAAAATTCAATCATGTATAACTTATAGTCTTTCGGATAAAAGACACCAGGTAGATAGAAGATTTTAATATCCCCCTAACAACTACCTAGCAATTTTGGATGAACGACATAAATCATGATTCCGAACCTACTGACAAGCGATTGTGGAAAACACTGTGCGTTTCCACTTTTATAACCTCTTAGTGGCTCCTATTGCGAACACAACCGATGGCACAACACCGTGCTTTTCCAGTTACTGCTTACCCGAGCCCGGGTCAGGCTCTGGCAGCGCAGCTGGGCCAAAGCCCCCTCAAGCCAAGGACAGAGGGCCTCCACCTCGGTAAAGCGCTGCAACCAGCTCCCACTTCACTTCCACCCGCTGCTTTTAACCTCGCAGAGCCAACAAGGAGGTATCGCGGGCGTTGCGGAGAGGCGAGGGGGAAGGCGGTGCGGAGCCCGGGCCGCAGTGCCGAGCCCTGCCGGGCTGCCGCCCCCGCCCCGAGCCCGCCTCCACCGCCGCCGCTGGACGCCTCAGGTGAGGCAGCCAAACCTCCGCCCTGGGCCTCGTCACCTCCCGCCGCCACAGCGCACTACAACAAGGGAAGACGGGCAGCCCGATGTCGCTCGAAACGACAACGCCGAGCGAAAAGGCGGCGGGGGAGACGGCGGGTTGTGAAGAGACGCAGCTCTGCAATGGCGGCGGGGCTCGCCGGCACGGAGCGGCGCCGAGGGGAGCGGAGGGGGGGAGTAGGTGGGAGGGCGTTGCCTAGCAACCGGGCCGGCGGCTGCGGCACCCGCGCTGCGGCCTGGCAGACAGCGCAGCGCAGGGGGAGCGCCGCCGCCGCCCGGGGGCTGCGGAGACTCCCCGTGCTAACCGGCTCCAGGCAGATGATTTTTTTTTTTTCCAGCAGGAAAGGTTCCCCTGCCTGCTTCAGCGGGACCTCGTCAAACGGGAGAGGCGGGAAAGAGCAGGCATTTAGCGCAGGGTGGGGTTACAGAGAGGTAGAAGGGAGAAGGGAGTGGGGGGGGGGGAGGCCTCGCTCCGCCGGGATGAGGTGAATCCGCCTCTCAGAGGCAACAGCGAGGACCGGGTGAGGCCCCGGGGCAGCCCCAGCCCGGGCAGAGCGAGCTGCCCTCTGTCCCACGAGCTGGGCAGGGATGGCGCCAAATTCCAGGTGGTACTACCCCGGCGGGAAGGAGCCGGGGGATCATCATCCCTCCCTCTGTTAAGTTTGTTTACCGTCTGCATTGGGTACAGATAGTCAGCCATGCTGCTCGCTGTCTGCAGTCAGCCAATTCCCCTTTTTCATGAGGGGGTGTTTGGTTTGGGTTTGATGTGTTTTGGTTTTCTTTTTGGTTTTGTTGGTTTGTTTTTGTTTTTTTTTTTATAGGAAATGGTGACTGTAATACCATAGAAACGGACATGGGGAGTGGGGTGCTGGGACAGTTTTTACATCATCTCCGCTTTTCAAAGATGTTTTCCTTATTTCAAGCTGTTGTTACGTTTAAGAAAAAATAGCCTCCGCCACCACATGCCACAACCCTAAGTTTAGGTTTGGTATATGTGAGAGAGCATCGGGAGGTACATATCTAATTTGTAACTTTGCAAAATAAAATCTGAATCTAAATGCTGTATTCTCTAAATAGGCCTGCAATTGCAAAGATAGTTTATTAGTGACAAGTGCCTCTTGGGGAACTTATTTTTAAAACCAAAACACAATAGACATGGAAAACGTGAGGACCATCCCACATGAGGGAAAGAAACGTCTCCGTGGATAACGTATGAGAATTTTCCCCCGGGAATTGTGCTGCCGCCGTCAGGCTCCCTGCAGCTGCACCGCACCAGCTGCCGAGGGGATCCTGCAGGAGTTAATGCAGCTTGAAAGAAGCATTAACTCCCTGGGTATCCATCAGCCTCCAAGGGCAGGATGCCACAGTCTGCGTTTCCTCATCAGCGCTACTCATCCCCCTACCTGCATGTCCTGCTATGCGGCTGGAAACATACCAAGGTCTCCGAAGCAGACAAAAACAGCAAAAAGCACAACTAAAAACACAACTCCCTTCCCCATGCGTTGTCTCCACCAGATTCCCTTTGCCACTGGAATGGAAGAACTGGCTCTGTTTCAGGGAAGTGCCACTTCAAATAAGCCAGAAGCGAAGTGGTTTCAGTGATTCTGGAAATTAAGTCATAGATGAACTCCTGTATTTACTTTTAAATATTCTTTTAGTCTTATGATGGTTTATGGGTTAGCAGTTGTTACTGTATCCTTAGGGATAGAGTGCAGATGGGTCCAAGCCAGCTACTAGTTACGGGTTGTCATGTTTCATGATAATTACAGATGGGGCTGGCGGTACTGTTTATTACTGAGATGCCTGACCTGTCCTGTTTACCTCCCCCAGTCACCTCCCCCCTTGCTTGATTATGCCAAACTTCAAGCATTGGGGCTAAAATTTTCCATTTTTGCCTCAGACTGATATTTAGAGGAAAGCTTCTACTCAAACGATGCAACTATTTCCAAGAAAAAGCTACATATATATATTTCTCATTAAAATTTTACAGCTGCCAATTTTCAAAGCATGAATGTAAAGTCTTGCAGCACAACATTCTGAATTTTGGACTTTTCTGTTGGAGTAATATCTATAATACTTGCCCAGACTTGAAAAAATTTGAAAAATTAGTTTGCATATATTTGCAAGAACACCCCAGAGGTTTAAAGGTGTGAATTCCAGAGATAATGTCTTTTCTGTTAGTGTTTCAGTGTCCAGCTGAGGGGATTTTCCTGCAACTGAAGTCTCTGTCTCTGCGGACCGTGCTGACCTAAGAGTGGGGATGCTTTCATCTTTGTGTTCTTAATGTTCGTATACCTTGGTTACTACAAAAAATGCAGAAGGAAATACAGAAGGAAAAGGGGGGAGGTAGGAAGAAAGGGAGACATATCTGGGATTTAAGACTGGCAGCAGAAAAAACCTCCAGGGAAATGATACGTGGAAGAACTGTCTGCATGGATAAAGAGATTGTCTCAAAATTAGCTGTAGTAGTGCTGGAGGCTGGTTGGAGAGACGAGAAAAGCTCAAAGACTTGTAGGTTATTATGACCAAGAAAATCATCTAGGTTGATCAGTTTAACCTCACAGGAGACCATGCTGGGAAAAAGTGAAGGAAAAGGGAAGGGAGGTAAGGAGGAGCCAGTATAACGGGGCAAGCTGAGATAAGAGAAAGCAAAACGGCTTGGACTGAATAAAAAAACAGAATAAAAAACTGAGATGACTCAAATTAATTGAAGGATGGACAATAAGTGAGTTTATAGAGAACTATAAAGATGACAAGTTCAGAGATCTGTGAAGTATGTGTAAACATACATTCAGTAACTCCTAATTGTTCATATGGGTATTGATAGGGTCTCCCTAAAATTGTGTACAAACACTCCAATAAAAGACACCTATTACTGAAGGAAGAAGGACTCAAATGACAGCATATGCTAGAACTGAGACCTGCCTTGCTTTTGGTTCATTTGTCAGTACATAATATAATGCAACATTCACTGTCTTCTGTAGTATACAATATGGACAAGCTTTTAAAAGCAGAGAGATTTGTTTTGGAGGAGACTTCCCTGATTCCTTGGTGCTGCACGTGGATTAGGAGAAGTGACTAGTGGCAAGGGGAAAAAGGACAATAAGTACATGAGCAAAAAGTACTGTCCTTTGTGTAAAGTCTGTATGGTGTCTTGGGAACTGGATGTTATCTCTGCCTGTGTCACGAGTAGGATTCACCTTCCTTGGCGTCAGATGTCTGTATCTGTAGGCACCCGCATCTGAGCCAATCTGAACTCCTTTCACATTCAGTGGAGAAAAATGGGTCCTTTAAAAGGCAATTCTTCTGACCTATTTTAGATATCTACCTTAAGATGAGGCAAATTGTGCCCTAGAAGTGCCTGTTTCTCTCCACTGACTATAAAGGGAGAGAGAGATGAATCCTACTCAGTACTCCGATATGATGGCAGGCAATTCACTCATATAGCGCTTTTCACAGGTGGCTACAAATAGTATGTCTGATTTCCAGAATGTAAAGACAACATTAATTCAGTATCCCATAACTGGCTGTTTGACTCTGCCACTTACTAAGATACTTTTAATGCCATTTTTTACATGCAAACTATTTAGTGGAACCTGATACTTGCACACCTCTTTATTAAATATCAGCCACTTATTTTGCACCTATAAACATTATTCCCACTTTACATTTTGAGAAACAGAACCATGTGTGGTTTTGGAAACAGAATGACATGAAAATATATGTGGTTTGCATACCAATACACATTAATAAAGGCAGGGTGAGAACTGAATATTCCTTTTGTAGTACTTAGCATATATATTTACTACTGTAATTTTAATAGTTATGATTTATTACAGTTCTGCCAACTGTCCAGAACTTCACACTACAGGCATCTCTACAGTTGAGTATGTCTTTTAAATGAAGATGTCACCAGTGCGAGGCACATAAGGCTGGATGTATATTCAAAATTTGGCAACCAAAAAGGGAAAATTAAACCAAACAGCATGAAATTAGATCCCATGATGAATAATACAGTTGGTGACTTGTGCAGAACACAGCCGAGTGGTTATGTAGGATTTCCCAGACCATCATACAGGAATCATTAGAAAACTTAAGAGCTACAGCTTCATCCCCCCCTGCCCCTATGCAAAGCAAGACAGCAAACAACACCACTACTCCCTGGTGACCTGACCAGCATGTTTGTTTCTCTGGGTAATGAAAAGCTCAGTCAGATATACAACATTAGGAAGCATTAAACAACTCTCTATTAAATTTAGAAGATTTTTTTTTAATCTGAAAGGAAACTGAGTAGTTAATTGGCCCACAATTAAATAGAAATGCCATTAAAAAAAAAAACAACAAACCAACCCTGAAACAGCTTGCCAGGCCCAGTTTCTGCTTGCCTTTTATAGTGTCCTGATAACCTAGCTGTCATATCAAGACATTAATTGAGAATATTCTGAACACTATAAAAACATCTTTATGGATCAAGTTATCCTGAGGGACAAAGTGCATATGGCAGACATATGCAGTTAAGTAAGAGCAGAAAGGTAATATCACTATTCCATCAAGAAACTTGAAAGGCCTGAGGGAGCAACACAGATTCATAAATGTAGGATCAGAGATCATTATGAGTGTTTATTCTGACATTCTGCAACGTATGGCTTATAACAGTCCCCTGATTTAACATAAGCCTCAGCTGGAACATACCTTTTTAGAATGCCAAATTCATAAGAAACCCTTAGTAAGTTTACCTGATGGCAAAATCTTGTTGTAATAAAATGGGTGCCTTATTTCATACTTAGACATCAGTTTCCTGGGTAGTGAATTTAAGAAAACTTCTGTGCCACTTCTCCTTTTAAGTATGGGAGTGTGCCAGAAATGGGAAGCTGAACAGTTCCACCATATATCTGCCCAAAACTAATCTATTTTGGCTCCTGAATTTTTTCATAAGAGGAGAAAATCACATGAAATGAACCACAGATAACCAACAGCTATAAAGTTCAGTCACAGTCTTTGAAAAAGCAGATTTTAAAAAGGCAGATTTAATGTCAAGGTAACTTCACAAAAAAAAAAGAAAAAAGGGGGGGAAGAGGAGGCTTGTTCATTATACTATAATTTTATAGCTATGGGGGAAAAGAAGGATTGTTCAGGATAGTCTGCAAGAGTCTAGGCTAAACTACAACTGCAGCCCACTATGGCTGGGTGATTTGGAACTGAGATTCGTTCAGTGGAGTTTGAGAATTTACTCCAGTTTGGAATAATTTCCTAACTGTAAATTTTCTTTGAGTATATTCCATTTGCGTTTGTTGGTACATGTGAATAAAGCAAGGGAGCAGATGTTGAAAACCTCCTCAGGAGAGTTTTCCTTTCCCGTTATGTTTGAGCCAGCAAAACGGGTTCTGATTAGAGGGAATACAAGAGCTCCCCAAAGAGTTCTTGCAAGCATTCCTTGCGCACAGTGTCACCTGCAACCTGGAGCTGTACCACTGCGAGGAGATCTTCCCGCTGGAGCCATGCACGCCACACTGCTCACCTCCGTACGGGAACACGGATACACATTTCAATATTTGCTTTAAAATGGATTCTGCTTTTTTCTCGTATGAAGTGAATTTATGTACCCTCCTAAAATTTCTCTTCCCCCACCCCCCCACATTTGATTGCTTTCCCCCCATCAATCTCTCTTCTCTAGATTCCCAAGGACTATTTCCTTTCCTTATCACAGTTTCAGAGCCGTTCGCCCATCTTCACAATATTTATACCAGCTCACTCAATTTCTGCATCATATCCATCATTTTTCTCACTAAGGACAGATTATTTTGAGAATGTGTGAATCCTTAAACTAATTTGGGAGTGAGGTCAATACTGAGAAAAGCAATATAATCCCTTTCCCAGCAATGGAGAATGCTTCTGGGTTCCCAGCCTCTGCCGCTCCAGAGAGCAAGATATCAGCATGAGTAATAGCACCCAAGTGTCCTATATAATATTAAAAGGTCATCATCTTCATACCCTGAGGCTTACATTCAAATTTAATATTTTTTTTTTTCTGAAGGATACTGGTGGAGTAGAGTAACAGATTTTTCTCTGTGCGAAGACTAACCTGCCTTCAGCTTGGCTTAGAGGGCCAAAGCTTTGCTTCAGATCAAAGATCATGTAATTCATAAAAACTGCAGCTGGAAAAAGCACAAATATCTTTTTACAGTCACAAATCTTGTAAAAGGCTGTGGAGCACTTTAAATGTTAACTCCAACTGAAAATATTGTTAAAAAAAAAATTTGAAACAGTAACTCTTGAAAATGTTCTGTGACTGTTGCATATGTTTAGCCAACAAAACTACAAAAGCAACTGTTTGCAAGATGTAAAATGTTATTCTATTGAAAATTGACTCTCATAAATGTGGCCCAGTAACACTTATGGTCTATTGCTTCCTAATCAAGTTGATTTCCTTATTTACTTTAAGGTTTGCATCTTACCATTGCTACTGACAGTAAAATTGGGTGCTTTCCATTTTGTCTATTAGTATTTTCCAGAAGCCAAATTAAAATAAAACATTAGCTCATCCTGCATCCCAGTGTTTTCAAAGTATATTCTCATTGCTTCACTAGGAGGATTATCGTGGTACCTAGGAGACTGTCTACTCTCAGCACTTTTGTGGTACTTCCCATTCTACAAAATGGAAATCTGCCCCTGCACTGCAAAATCTACCCTGTGCAAATGCATTTGCCATCAGGATGTTTGTGCAGCCATCAATGAAGTCTCAATCTGGAAATAATCGTGCAGTGTTTGCCCCGTGTCTGCTTTCAGGTTAACGCAACTACAGATGGAAAATTTTTTCATTCTGCCTGGTATCAGTACTTATCTTTTAGTTTCCATGGTTTCGTTATTGACTCTCAGTAAAGAGAAAACATATGAAGCTCACACACTCTACAAATACACCTGTTATGCTCTTGTGATGTGACCTTGTGTGCCACAGTCCCAGTTAGAATAACCTCTCCAGAGACTTCCAGCAGAAAAAACTGATCTAACAAAGCTTGCCTTGTGGCCCAAGAGGTAGGATTTTCCACTGGTTTGCATTTGGTACAAATATTTACTAATAAACAAAATACAATGAGTATATTTAGAGATAAGCCGTCAAATTTCAAATATCCTGGGCAGAGTTCTTGTTTCATAGTAGTCGTGGTTGTATAGAAATTTGCCCTATAAGCACACGGTCTGTTTAGATACTCGGGTGCTACTACATTCTTTTTGTTGGCACCTGTTTATGGAACTCATTTTTAAACAGCAAATTCAGACCACAGTGTCTAGGGAAAGGACACTTTTTTTTGTCCTTGCTCTATCTGTATGCAGTTTACGATGCATTAAACTGGCCGCTGTTCTTCTTGAGATCAGACTGTCAAAGTTTTCTGCATGCATCTGACTCCATTTTGTATACATATGTGGAATCTGGCTCCTAATACATCTGTGATCCTACCAAGACAAATGGGAGAGCCTAGAACACGGTGTATTGCTTCAGAGAACTTGAGTCAGACTCCTAATTTCAGAGTGAGTCATTTACATTCATCATCAAACAAAACTACACTGGGGTCAAAATCTGCTGAAGATTTTGCAGTTACACTGAGGAGGGTGAGACATGGCAAGGATGGTATAGAAAAAAATAACATATAAATAACACCCATTCAAACAGGAAGACTGTTTCTGCCCCACTCTGAAAGCCTGCTGGTAATAATTTCACTAAAGCAAAATTCGCACTGCTGTCAGCAATGACAGCAGTAGATGTGGAAATACTGTAGCTTTAATTTAGTTAGCTCAGCACCAGTGACCAGAAAGCTATGGAGTGATAGGCCAGCAGGCCAAATGAGTAACCAAAAATAATCAGGTGGGTTTGTACAGTTCCATAAAGCACATACACTGCCTTTGAAACCAAAGTACTAAGCTGAGAGCTGGCTAAGCCTACTGCAGTCATGCTTTTTTACTGCAGGACTGAATGGTACCCATTCTTTTTGGCTGGAGTGGGTCATTTGACATCTTCTAAATGTACTCAAAAGCTGTACGTTACAAGTCTATTTAAGACCACAAAAGCAGCACCATATGGCATAAAAGTCAGGCATCTCCTGTCATACGACACATCCATGTTAGACCACTAGAAGACCACTTGCTGTAGGTTCAAAACTTGGACATTCATCATCCTAAAATGCACATCTGCTAACGTTATATGTTATCAGTTTGTCTAAGTAAGGTAACTATACGCTGCATGGAGCAATCATCTTAATGAACATGATCCTCGTTCTTGAAAGGGGAAGTCTACATTTTCACCACGTTATAGGAGGTACCTGTGAGCATCTCTGGAAAGAAGATGAGTGAGAACTGGCTAGCATTAGCAGGTCAAAAGAATTCATCAGGCCCAATTCAGATTCTGCTCACATTTAAGAGAAGCTGAGCTAAGCATCAAGAAGCAACTGTGATCGTAATTACACAAAACCTAAGAAAACTTCATATAGAAACAATCACAGAACTTCAGATAGAGACCTAAAAGACAAGTTATTGCCAATTCTTTAATATTTTTAACTTGTTTCTATATAGTATGAACAGAGCTGACAGAGTTTTGTTTGCTTAACAGTTTCCATCATGAGAATCTCTTTCCAATGCCTTCAGCTTTGCCAAACCTTAATTGTTGAAACTGAATTTGTTTATGCTGTTGGCCTTGTCCCGATTTCTTTCTTTAATGACACTATAAATGGCGAGATACTTCTTTCAATGAAGTTAAAAAGAAAAAGAACTTAACAATGCAGATCCATGTGTTCTCATGATACTACTTATTTCTTTCAGCCTGAACACTTATAAAAACAAAAACTTCACCATTTAATAGAAAAAGTACATTTGTAGTCTGCTTATTGGGAAAAGTTTGAAAGTATTATTTCACTAATCTACAAGTTAAAAAACCAAAAGGAGAGAACAATGAATCTATGTTGTTGGGTTTTTTAATGGGAAGATTAAAAACTATTTTTGTGATTATTTAATGAGTACGTTGATAATACTGCAGCATTAAAATATATTTCCAGCCTTTTTTTTAAAAAAAAAAACAAACAACACCCTTTTGCTGCAATTTCTTTACTCTGAATTTGGTCAAGTAGGCCGCTCAGGCAATATAAGAGTTTGCATTTTGTTGCTCCTGTTTAAATTTATTGAAATCTGGCCATTCAGCACTTCTCTAAAATAATTTCTAAATATGCTCCTTAGTGCCTTGCAATAAATACTTACAGAGCTGCCACGTGTTGACTGTGTTTCTGCCTAGCGTTAGCAGCCCCTTCAGTGCAATTGATAACGACAGCTGCTGAGGCATCAAATGCTGAAACTAGGAGCAGAAACAAACTGCTGGTCCCAAACCAGTAAAAGGCAGAAAGAGGAAGCAATCTGACTTGAATTGGTGGTAAGGGTAGAAAAAGGAACAATAGTAGGTTCAGGAGCAGAAATAAGAGAGGCAAAGTTGCAAGCTGGGAAACAAAAGGAATTTGAGTGGAATAACACGAATATAGTTATTCAATGTTTCTTTAAATCGTCCTCTTTCAGTATTTTGGTCCCAAACCTTCCTTACTGTGTATCTTCCCAAACACGCAGTGATTACAGAATGATTAATTTCTTCCTTGGCTTTTTTTATAATTCTTATCCTCATGGTATTTAGTGATTCACAACATCATTTACCTCCCCTCATTAACACCTCTTTGAAATCAGGGACATTATTTGTCTTTCGAAGATGATAAGAGAGGAACAGGAGATTCAGGTCACCATTGGCAGAAACGTCATTTAACCAAGCATTTCTCAGACTGGTAGGTGTCGGCGAGAGGAGAGGAGGGACAAGAAATGGATTCTTTCGAGTGGCTTCAGGAAGCCTCTAGAAAGGAGGCCTCCAGGCTCCCTGACGCCTGCTCAGCAAGCAGGGGCTGAAGGCAAACAGAGGAACAGGGGGGCTCTGATGGACGAGAGGCTGCCCCCCCTCTGCAGGAGTACAGGACCAGGGTCTGCTGCTGCGAAGGATCCACATTGTCCTCTGGAGAAGTTGGTGTGAGAGTGTGTGTGCCCTCAAAATAATGGAAGCAACAGAGTAAAAAGCTTGTTTGCTTATTTTTGTGCTCCAGCCGAGAGTTGCATGCATAAGGAGGGATTACAGTTGCATTCATTGGTGCCTAGTGCGATTCAAGCAGATAGGCTGCATTAGATTGCAGCATCCTCTCTGTCCCCTTGCAGGGCGAGTTTAGGGGCTACTCGGGGGTAGAGCAGGGCTGCAGGTAGCGACCCAGCAAATCCATTCATCATGGTCTGTGATGGAAGAAATCGAGCAAGCAGCACTAGCAGTGTAACTGCTGCTGGGCTCTTGCTCTGGCTGCAGAGTAGGTCTGCGGGTCTCTGCTGCAGAGATCTGATGCTTACATGTGTACAGAGTACACTTCAATTAGAGTAATTCAGATGAGCAAAAATAACAAGAAGGCTTAAATATCCCCTAAAATTAAGTTTCAAAAAAGGGAGGGAGGGACGGCTTTCTCTTAGGGTCAACGTTCTCCTGAACTCCTCCAGAAACATCCTGCTTCAGCCATTGCTACTGAAAGGTAACTGTATCATGCTTTCATATGATATGGCCATTTATGTGTTTGTATTTCCCGAAAACTAATGCTCACAATTAATGTACTCAAAATCTGTAAGAACTCAGCTTCAATATTTTCCTTCAAGGCTTGTAACAATGTAGTGGATTTTCTTTTTATTTTTTAAAGGTAAGAGTAAATCTATAGCTTGTCTTTGAAGCTATATGCTAGTTTGGCCTACTAACTACACCGCAAAATCTCTGTGATTAAAAAAAAGTTATTCTCTCCCTGAACATTTGTGCAGTTTAAAAATCAAGAGAACAGAGCCAGGTACTTATCCACTTGCCTTATATTAAGAACAAGAGTCATCCTGTTGGCGTGCCTGTTTGTTGTTGAATTGGGGCCTATAGACCTAGGAGAGCATCATTTATTTAATGCATTTGTCACTGGAGGAAACTGCAGATCATTTGGACATGATTATTCATCTTTTCTCCAGATCTGTTCAAGAATGGATAATCCTTTACCACCTAGCGAAGGTATCTTCAGACACTACAATGGCTGAGCCATACCCATATGTACATATTGTAAACATTGATCAGAAATATACAACTAAGCAGGCAACATGCATAGATGGCAAGAACGCGTGTGAACCTTCTTAATGTTTCACATATACCTAAGGAATTATCTAAAGCCAAGGCATCATCTAGCATTCAAATCCCAACAGGCAATTTTCTGTTGCTTCACCAGTCACTGCTAAAAAAAAGTTTACCTTTACACAGGTGTGTGAAAATTTTGATTCAGTGCTTTCTGACTTACTACCTTATAATAGAAAGCAATATGCATTTAAATCAATCACACATTCTTTTTTCTCACATACCAGCTACTGAGCTCTTTCTCTGATCTGTGACAGTGTAAGTCAATATGTTTCTATGGCGTCTTTCCCAACTAAATAAATTATTGTTGTAATTAAAGGAAGGTAAGAAAAAAACCCGAAGATTTGAAAGAAGAGTCAGGGGGTGCTGCATGAGCTTCCCACCTCCTGAGTCATTCTGCTGTCTCTCCCAGTGTGTATCATGCATCTAAAAAAATACTGAAAAGAATATTTTTCTTTCTCATGCAATATGGAATGAAGGTTTTGCAATAAAAATTCATTCTTTTGTATATATAAAACCATTCACAAAACACATGTGTTTTATATGATATTTGCAGCAGTGCAAAACCATGTTTAGTCACAGACAAGTCCTCCATTCTGTCTTCCATCAGGGAGAGGCTGTTTTGGGAGATGAGGGAGGGGTGAATCCTGTAAATCTCCTATACCTCACAGAGAAAAAATAATGAATTTAGGAAGTAAAGAAAGCCTCTGACTGAAGATGGTGTAAAGAAGCAACAGCACATTTCTGCATTAAAACTGGGCAACCTCAGAGATGTATTCATATGCTTTAAAATACACTCCAATTTGTATTCTGGATACACCTATATAACCTCCAGTAGAAAAAGAAAACACTTGTGGATGACCATCTCAAAACAACAGCAACAAATTACCACAATTAGGATGAAACATACAAACTCAAAAAGTAATTCTAATTATAAACATACAATCTTAAAAACCCATAGGACCAGAGAACGCAAAAGAACGACATTTTTTACTATTGTGCTAAGACCTAATTAAATACTATGAAAAATCCATACAGTGGCAAAGATGGCTATTATTTTCTCCCCTCTTGCTCTATTAATATTAATTGAAAACTAGGTGTGGCACCACAAGAGAAGAACCTTGGTACAATACAAGTGGAATTTGTTGCCTAAGCATTTTAATTAAATATGTTGTCTTACCTGATTAAAAGAGAATTACAAATCATGGCATAAGAAATATCCATACACTTGTAGATGATGAGGCTCCTTCTACTGCAGGTTCAGGTTCCTGGGCAAAGAAGCTTGTAAACTCTTAATTTCACTGAAATGAAAAAGGAAAGAAATGAAGAAAGGACCTCCCCATCAAAGCAACAAAGGAACCTCTGCAGTATTCTGTAGTCTCTTCGCCTGCTTCCTGTTCTGAGATTCACTCTTTGAATCCCAGCATCGATCAGAAAATTGGTTGTGGGGAGGAAAAAAAAAAGGGGGGGGGGGAAGGGGGGGAGGAGAGGAGGGGGAGGAAACAAGGAGGCAGCATATTACGTGCTGGCTCCACCTACTGGCAAGGAAATAAGCTCCGCTGGATTCTTAACACCCTATCAAAACAACTGTATCTTAGTTTTAAATCGCATATTAGCCCTTCGTTATACAGCTTTAAAAAAAAGTAAGTAGGTTAGGACTATTAAATGCTTACAAATTTTAAAAAATTGGTTTGAGATTTAAACTGCACTTGTATTTAGCCCGAACTATTGCATTATTGCTCAATAAAGAGGTTTTTATGGTGATCTGTTTTACTTAGTTTCATTCAAGTCTCTCTTCTGTATTTTATAGCATCTTGTCCTGGTTTGAGGAAACTGCTCTTTGGTACTTTGGATACTGTAAGTTATAAAAGACTAATATGCAAGTGGACTGCCCCACCCCAGCTGCCTCCAGCCGCAATCACCATGATGGCAACGTTGGATTTACTGTTACTAAAGAATGCCTTATACTGGAATGCTGTATAGCTGAGTGTGTCTACTTTTATCTCTCTGTTTCCTTAAAAGTTTTCTGTCACTTACACCTGCTCTATCGCATCAAACAGCTACCAGCCGCCTGCATGCCAGGCTGGCTCAACAATTCTCAGCTGTGGAGGAAAATTTCTTTGCACCAAAACATGGGGTTTAGGGGAGGAAAAAGTGCAAGAGTTAGCTAGAAAAGGATCTAGATTAAAACCATGGAATTTTTAATTAGAATCCATGATCTAACTCATCACAAAAAATCGCTAGCATCAACACAGGGAAGTTGCTGGAGAGACTCCCTTTCAGTAGCAACTCTTATTTGTATCAGCTTAAACCATTCATCATGGTTATCACAGCCCTTCGGACTGTCAGTTCTTCAGAAAAAAAGATCAATTTTTATGCTTATTCAATCCCTACAACGGGATCCTGGACCATGACAGAACTCCAAAGTACTAGAATAGTTCCAGTAATGATAATAATAGGTGAAAATAACTATTGTGTGAGCATGGACTGAGTGTTTCAAAAATCCTATTGTCACAAGAGAGAAAGTACACTCTCCTCTGACCTTGTTTTAAGGAAATTTTGCTCTAATATACTATTTTATATAAAACCAGTATTTATACCTTGTAAAAGGATTTCACTGAAAAGTGTAGACAATTTTTATCAACTTTTCCAGCTGCGCTCAAATGGAGGGGCTGAGCGCTGTCCGTGGTGCTGAAGCACATGTTGGCGTTCCAGGCAGCCCTTGCACTGCAAAATGCCCGGAGTCCGAAGTGCATGGAACATTAAATACTTTTGAATATACTTTGACAACTTTGTATATGTATGGAAATGCACCATGAATTAATATAGGCCTACTATAGGCCTAAATCGGTGAAGCTGATATCCTAAAGCCTACTTTAAGTCACTTATTGAATGTACTTTTCACCAAACAATAATTTCATTTGAATATGTAACGTTAAAATTTTGAGTATTAATTTAACCTACTTCATAAGCTAAACAAGAATTTCTATGCTATTTAAAAAGCAAAGATCATTTAAGTTAATAAAATCTGAATATAAAAACAATGAGATTTGGAGATCGTATGCATCTTTGTTACTTATAATAATACTAATATATAATTCTTAGCTGTAGAGTAACCATTTAGTTAAAGGAGTACTGGGAAGAAACATACATTTCAGCTCCATTATAAACACTATTTTCTGTCTCCTAAACTCAGAGGAACATTTATTCATTATTATTATTATTATTATTATTATTGTTATTATTATTATTATATCTTCATCCTTCTACAGTCTATCAGTCTCTCACTTCTTTAATCTGTAGGTATATCACAATTACATCTCAATGGTAAAGCTTGTTGGCAAAGCTAGCTTTGCTTTTCTATATCCTCTGTGAAGGGTACAATGAAAATGGAATATGCTATCTCACATATACGACAACAAAATGCCATGATAAGTCAAAGTCAATAAAAAATTAACTTCTGAAATTCACATGAATTTTCTAAGGTTACATTTTCTTATAAAAACGGTATTTTCCAGTGACACAAACTTGCCCAGTTACAAGGATGTGAGAAAATAAAGAGTTTTTCTATGAAAAATTCAGAAAAGTGCTGTGAGAATCAATGAATTCCAGTAAATCTCTCAGGGCGAATTCAAAATCTACTAAAGCTCTCCAACAACACCTACAAACATGGTTTATTAATGGTTTAATTAGTCATATTAATAGTAATTTTATAGGAATTAAAACAAATATCCATAGAACAAATCTCATTTTCTGATTTATTTTTTTTTTATTTAAGTGTCTTAAAACTAGAATAGCTAGAAGAATCTTTCTGCTTATTCAACCATACTGACAGAGTTCATTTCTACCAGAAATTTCTCTTTGCCTCTCAGAGCATGGCTAACAGTCATCTGCATAAAAAATAACCATTCTATTAAATCATGCAAAAACATTTACCCAGAAGAGATGGAGCAAAAGGTCAAACTCCAGTTTCCACAGCGCATAGGATATTAAGCCTAAGGAGCAACAGCAGTAGCTATTCTGGCCAACAGACACTTATCTACGCCTGTCCTTTACATGCCTCAAAGAAATAGCTATTTCACATATTTAGAACCCTTATTTTTCCTTTTTGTCATTTTTATCCATAAATCTCTCAAACTCTAAAACTCTAGACCTGAACCTGTAAATTGCTAAGGCAAAAGACAGGCCTGCAAAGTGAACAGGTTCATGGTTCCTTGATGTGTCATCTTACTAAAAGACATAAATCAATCTCAATCAAAAGTTATCAGCCTTTGTTATTTAGTTCTGATGAAATCATAAAGTCTATCATTTTTGCCTTTAAAGTCTGAGAGTCACCTTTGCAAATTACTCATTGAAGTGAAACTGAACTTTAAGATCATTCTAAATATGACACATATTTTTTTCCCCTGTTCCAGAGTTACTTAAGCAGAAATTACCCTGGTGACTACTAAACATCATCAGTCTTTTAATTTTGTTACGTTTCTTTCTTATCTAAAATCTTTGCATCCGAGATGTATTAGTACAGGTTGGCACGTTTTTACCTCCACCTAAGAAGAAAGATAGCTTTGGATTTTAAAAGATTTCTGAAGATTTTTCTATGTAATGAAAACTATTTGGTCTTGATAATTACTTTTGAAGAAGGGAATATTTAAAATCACATTCATAATGGTTTCCAAATGTAAAGCCAGTCATTTCTTGCCTGCCTGGGGCTAACACTGAACTCACTTTTAATGACCAATGGTGAAGACAGATTTGAAAAGGAATGTGTACAACAGTTTTTGAAAGTACATATCACTTCTATCTTTGCTCTCTGAGACATTAATATGCCTATAGTCAGAACCATTAAGGCATTAACTTGTGCTTACTTCACGATTCAGTGCACCAAACAGTTTACATGCTCTGTATCTTTGCCATTCTTGGCCAAAGGCAGATCAAGGTAAAGTTATTTTTCTTTAACTTATTAGAGCCAATTGTTTGAAATTTTGTATCATCTCTCTCAGTGTAGTATATTTTCACGGTTTAATTCTAAAGCTACTATTTTCAGTGCGGATAACTGCTAGGCATACTGTGGGATGCAGAGAAACTTTCTAATGCAAAATCAACTTGGCAAGCATATGTTATTAAACAGAGCAATTCTTCTAGGCATTCCAGCTTCGAAAGACTAGCAAATAAATAAATCATAACTTGAGGTTTGCTTAACAAAACCTCCCCTCTCTCCAAGTGATGATTACCTTTCATCTGACCAATTAAACCACATGACTCAGTAGCAATAAATGGAATGAAAACATATGAATGCAATCTCTCTGTTTATAGGTGTCCTGGGAGAATGTTATTAGATTTTGTTACTAGCTCCGAGAGTACTCCTGCACTTGTTGCTGAGGTATCATTTAATTCATTTGTCCATCTCTTAAAATCTGTCTATCTGAAATTGTATTTGTTCACTCTGAAACTGCTTGCTTGCATTTCACCTTTGTTTATTTGTCTTGTCATACATCTATAGTAGACTCTTTCGAACACCTTCTGTGTCCTGTGAATATCTAGTGCCTAAAAGAACAGCTTCCCAGGCCTGGTGGGCCTCTTCAGACATTACAAGGAATATTGAAATACTTCAGTCTTGTTCTCTACAGCACTGTTGGCTAACAAAATTAATTTATCCTATAGCCCCTTCTAAAGTCAGGAATTATTATTCCCATGCCATAGATGGGGAACTGAGATACAAACGTACTTTATGTTCTGGAAGTTACACAAGAAGCTTGCAAGCCTTCGATACTGAATACTTATTATCTGAGTCAGCACCTGCTCCCTGTTCTCTTATTACTCACATAAATACCTAGTGTTTTTCAGAATCCTCCTAAGCTGTTGGCCTGTATATCTGTAAGTTCTTAAGGTATATCATATATCATGCAAAACCAGTATTTCCTTATGAATTAGTTGCCTAATTAGTTGACTCTCTTGTGTTATGCCAAAATAGATATAAAATAAAATGTCTTACCATGCAAGATTAAGAAGATTGGAAGGAGTATTGCTCCTAGCACCCAGAAATCCCTAACTACTACTGTAGTGGAAGCAGATGCAGTGCCTGCTATGTGGTAGAGGATAGAAAGCTACATCTTTCCAGTTAGCCTTTGGAACTTTTTACCAACTCTCTCACTAAGTAATTAACAATGCAAGTGAAGTTGGCTTTGAAGCTCCTGCAAGCAAGTAGTGTGCCAGCTAGACCTGCCTCTAGCTTAAGAATCATTGGCATAAGAACAAATCTTTTTATTGACCAGTTATTTTACTATTGTCTGCTGTGAATTATCTTGAACTTAGAAGCTTGTGGTACTGGCCATAGTTAGACCACTGGACTAAACAGATATCAGTCTCACATGATGATCTTATTTGTTCAAAATGTGAAAACACAAGATCCTTACTCTTTGTGTATATATATACACTGTATATATAATGTTAACATTTTAAGACATCTCTAAGCTGTGATTGTTGTGTACATTTTGTTCAGCTCAATAATTTTATGATTGTGATTGTAGTTCATCTGATTGACCGGAAAGTTGCAACTAGAGGTGAATATTTTGGAAGCACATATGGAAGGTGTTTGGGGTGGTTTATGCTTTGAGAGTTATTTTTAATTCATTTTTACTGAAACGATGGAATTATTGGGACTGCATTGACTGAGGCCATTTGGGTATGGCCAGTGCATGATCACTGCAGCCCAGGCTGCCTCTACCTTGATGTTACCAATTAGCTTACTTGTGTTGGTGACCAACAGGTCCAGTATTGCATCCCCTCTGGTAGGGCTGTCTATTACCTGGCTTAAGAAGTTATCCTCCATGCATTACAGGCTGCCTACCGCTCGCCATGCTACTTTTCCATGCATTACTGGGTTGCCTACAGCTCGCTGTGCTACTTTTCCAGCAACTGTTGGGGTGGTTGAAGTCCCCCAGCAGGATGAGAGCCTGCGAGCATGATGCCTCCTGCAGCTGGAATAAGAAGGCTTTGTCACTAGGCTCCCCTTGATCTGGTGGTCTGTAGTATGCTCTGTTGCCTGTTTAAATATTTTGTCGGTCAAAGGCTTAAGTCACTATGAAGTCCTTATACTTTTAAGTGATCCTATAGAAACAGAGTATGATATTACTGATTGTACAGCAAGGATGTGGAGTTGAGGTGTATCCTCAGGCTCCTCTTTACCCCAGGAAGTTCTGCAGTTCTGTTCTATAGCATTTGACTGCTTGCCACTTTTTGTGTTTTCTTTACCAGTTTTGAAATTCCACATGTTCAACCTACAATTTTTTGAATAAAAAGAAACGGTAGAAACTCCTTTGCAAGCCTACCACTGATCTTTCTTAAATGTTAGAGCAGATTCTTCCACTGCAGTTGAGTGTATTGCCTTCCCTAAATTCTGCTTACCCTAAGCGGCAGTCAAATAAAAAAAGATTCTCAAGTAAAAGTGCAGATTATTAGCTGGAAAGCTTCTATGTCAGGTCCATTGCTTGTAAATATGCATTAGTAACTGGTACAAATTTTATTAAAACCAGTTTTTTTGATTCTGCACTCTAGAGAAAAAAAGGAGAAAAAAAGAAAGAAACCAAAGGTGGAAAAATATGTTTATACACTTATATCAGCCAGTCTTGAACTTGAATTAAAGTCAAATCCATCACACAGCTAAATACTGCCATTTAGGTCACTTTCAAAGGCTAATACAAGTAAGTAGTTGAAGGAATAGATATGAAAGCATGTCTTACATGTTGGTGCCTTTAAGTACATGTTAATTTGACAAATTGTCAGTAGTTTAATGTATAGCGTTCACAAAAGTTCCCGAGAATTACTGAAGAGAATTATTGTCCAAAAATAATGGTATTAATGAAACAAAATATTTGATGCTTTTAGTCATACAGTTTAGCTTCAGGTGGCCCCACGAGGACCAGGGAGTTGGACTTGATGATCCTTATGGGTCCCTTCCAACTTGAGATATTCTATGATTCTCTGTTAAGACAAGCTGATGATTGCATTGCTGGGAAATTACATGTGAGCTATGTACAGGGCTTGCCCTTATGTGAGACCTCATACAGGGGCTGTATTCATTCATGTTTGACACTTCAAAATTGTTTTTCTCTTTGCAACTAAGATACTTCAACATTTCTGTTTCAGCTGTTTAGTTAAAAGTGACTGAATAGCTTTGCATTTATTCCCTCATTACCGAGAGCATAACTGCACCTGGGGCAGGATTCCCAGACAAACAGATTATTTAGAAATGTCAGGGCTTTTCAAGTTATATTTTTAAATGTAATTTCTGAAATGAACTTTCGGTGATGATTCATTAAAAGTTGTACTAATAATTTAAATTGAAACAAGTGCCAGGCTGGCATCGTTATAAATTACATTTGTCAAAGCAGTCTATTTGTTGTTGTCTTTTAAACGACCACTTCTAATTTTCAGATCTGGCAGTTGACTCTTCAGTGGGATCTACTGGTGCAGAGGAAAGGAAGGAGAGACATTTTGTATACATAGTATGTATACATTTGATATACATAGTATGTATCACATGCATATGTTTTGTAGAGATTTTTGGTGAAATAACACATTTTAAATTAACTTTTCATGTTTAAAAATTTGGGGGGGGGTGTTGTTCCATATAGATGGTTTGATTTATTTATAGCATAAATGTATATTTATGCATATTGCATAGTTATTTGTTTCTGCCCTGTTGTTCCACTGATAGATTAAAAAAGTGCTAAGAAAATCTTAAGAACATGATTCAAACTCTGTTTCAGTAAATCAAAGACTCTGACTGGTTTTGACAAATTTGAGTCACTATGTAGGCAGTCCTGTACATTGATTAGAGAAGAATATGAGCCATATGTGAGCCATATTCATAAATGAATATTTACCATGACTTTGTGTGGCACGATCATTTCTACAAACAAAACTTTTTTTTCCTGGATTTTCTTTTTTAGTGTGAGGGTTGATAATTGAACTGTTTATATCAGTGACACAACATTTCTCTAATATCAGACCTACACCTATGAGAAGGCTGTCTTGGTGTAGATGAATACATTATGTATAGTCATTGTGCCAACTGGTGTATCACAGAAGATTGTAATCAATATAAGGGCACTACCACAAAAGAGCAGGCCGGGGGTTCTCTGGTAATATGACATTAATCTAACCATCTTTTGGAACATCAGCTCACAAAAATTAGTTATTCTAAGAATATGCTGTTATAAAACTTACTAGAGAATCAAACGTCCGAACCAGCCCAGGTTCAAAACTGCTTTTTATACACCCTTTTCTGTTGGAATTACACTGCTGTATTAAGGGCTATGTTTTCTAATTTTTAATGAGATTGAAATACTTGTTATGTAGATTAGAATTTATTTTTCCAGGAGAAACACATTCAACATGTATAACCCACCCTTAACTAGGATGTTACTAGATGATGATTGCATTTGGACTATGACATAAAGACTTTCTAAAGAAAACTTCCAAAGACCACTAAGAAAAAATTTTAAGATTAAAAATAATAAATAAAAGAAATGCAGCATGTAAGCAAATTAAAGTCCTGTGCAACTAATGGTTTGATTTTCAAAACACAATATGATTGCAAAACAATGTTCCTAAGCAGTTTAAAATCTAGACACCAGCTTCTGTTCATTCATGGGTTTGCAAAATTAACATAATCCTATGAAAGCAAAACCAATGCTTTAGAGACAATGGGCATTTTTATTAAAAATATATTCCTTCTTAACTTCTGAAAGTTTGAAAAGTAAATATTAAAATCAAAGGGAGAAAAAATCTTTTTTTTTCTTATAAAACTGTGCTATATATTCACACCCTCAAAGTCTCTTTGAAATGAAAGGGGGTATTTGCTTGAACAGCGTGATCAGGAGTGTCCCCGTGTGCCCCAGTTTCACAAAAACAAACAAGGAAAGTAATACAGCTGCATTTGCAAGCTGGGGGAGCATCTCTTTCACTTACTATACAGAGATTATTCTGTGCATACAGAATACATACATGTTTTGAAAATGTATTTCTGTTTGCTGTTATTAGCCAAATTCAGGAATTTGGTATCTATATCTGTCAAGCACGCAGCAAGCTTAACTGAAATCAAAAGGACTACTCACAAATTGGCACAAATGCTTAAGGATTGTGGTTTAAGTATGCTGATTTAAATAGGGATATCTTTATGATATTACAGATAAGGGACATCAATTGTAGACAGTTGTCACCGCTACTGCTGCTTTGTGTAGTTATGATTCAGTCGCGGCCATCAGGCTGGGCATGTGCTGGCTGCCCTGGAGTCCTCGCTTCCAAAGCAAAGTATGTGACCAGAGGGAGAGGGAATGGGACTATCTCTAGCCACTACTGAAAAGGTACTTAAAGAATATACAGAAGCTACCAAATAGCAAAATATTCATTGGCTCTTATACTCTTTTTTTTCTTGTTTTGTGGAAGAACATTTTTTCATTAAATCCCACGTGACTGAACAAAGCTGGTAGCTTGATTTTAAATGAGTTGGGAAGTGCAGTGGTCTCTAACCCAAGGCTATGAGTCAATATATTGCACACACTTGCTGACATTGCTCAGCGTTTCTACATCTTGCTTTCCACAGACACAATACTCCTCAAACTGACATGCAGGACAAAATAACACGTTGCCTGAAGCACATTATTCACTCAATCCTGTTGCCCGTGGACCAGGCGAGGTTGGTGCCACTGCTCTAATAATTCTTCCCAGGATGGCCAGAGGAATCCTAGGTAAGCAGATGGAAATCTGCACATGCCCAGGAATCCTGTCTAAGGGAAAGACTTTGAGCTATGCTTTTTACATAAGCATAGTACATTTTACGCACATAAAAGAAATTAACATGATGCCAAAAATGCATGGTAGTATTTAATGAATAAGACAGTATCAAGACAATCAGCAAGTTCTGCATACACCAGTTAGGGGTGCAGTCAGTCTCTATGCTCTGTCTACTGACATATTCCTCTTTTCCCATGGATTTTTAAAGGAAACAGCACATTTAAAATTAAATGCTCCGCTGAATGTATACAGACAACAGTTTTTAAATTTAATTACTCCAAGAAAAAAAATTTAAAAGGGTTATTCAATAACCAGTGCGGGTTTTTTGGTCTGTTCTGCTTCGTGCCTGGAGGAATTTACTACACAGGAGCTATTTGAAGTGTAGGTCAGAATAAACCAGGATAAAGATGCCTCGTAAACTGATGCTTTGTACGTATTCATTATCTTTACCAGTAGGTGGAGCTGCCACGTTAGGTGCGGCATTTTTTTCACTTCTCCCCCTCCATTCCCCCACCCTTCACCCCCCTCCTTCTCCTAATAAGCTGTTTTCTGATATATGTTGGGTACCATAGAGTGAGACTGAGAACAGGAAGCGGAGGCAGAATCAGAGAGGATTCTGGAAAGGTCTCTGTGTTTTCTTTTCCACCGAGAATACAGAAATTGTAATTAATTAGTATAGCTTTGTGGATGGAAATCTGGACTATTTCAGGAGCAGACATATATTATCATATTATTTCTGGATGCTGGGCTTTGCAGTGATTTGTCATTCTCTTTCAATCAGGTAAGCTGGCAAAACATTTAATTGTACTCATAATAAATCTTAGCAATATGATCTTTTCCACATTTCAGAATCAGATTGTACCCTCTGGTTTGCTGTTAAGGTAGAGTCAAAGATGGAATGGGGAATTCAAAGCCATTTTGTACTGACTGATTGTGATGATGGTGTGATTTTTTCATTTTAACCTCGTTAAATCTGATATCTGGCCTCTTACACTTAATGTGATGTTGCAATGCAGTAGTCGTACTTGCAAAATCAGATCATTTTATAATCAAGGTATACTAAATTAATTCCTAGCATTTTATAAAGTGACCTTGTTTCCTAAGAAGAAAAATCTGGTGATATTCAGGCTCAGGAAAACCAGGTCTCATAAGATTCTGAGCATCTCAGATTCTGATGATCCAGGAATAAAATCTGTGTGGTTTGTTACTGCTGTTTTTTATATATATGTGTATATATATATGGTATTTGTAGAAATTCCCTTACTAGCTAGATTTTGTAAAAGATCTGTAAGGACATATTTTCTTTCTGTGCCATTTTTTGCATGGTTGTGTGTCTGTGTGTATGAGAGAAAGGGGTCTCCAACTGTTAACCAGAAGTCCACACCGACGATACAGTTCATATTTTGTCTGTAACATTACTGTCTAGCTTAATATATCCTTCTTAATAGGACTGTTTGAAGAAATCAGCACAAGTATTATTATATTTCATGTTATTCTCCATTTATCTATTGTCTCATTCATTGTTAGCAGTTATAATTAAAGCCATCAGTTATTAAAGGCAAAAGGAAAATATCTATTGAAGATTACTTTGATATGAGAATTCTTTTTTCAGTAGTGGTTCTACAGACACACATTCACATTAAAAGTATATATGATATCATAGTATTAATTTGGAAATTATTTCCAAGAGAAAACAGTAGAAATGAAAAAATGCCAAAAAAAAAAAAAGTACAGCAGAATAAAGAGCCCACTGTTTACAAATCACCATCTCAATCCGTATAAGAAAAAGAAAGTAGGATTTGGTCTCAGGCGGTATTCAGAGTAGCAAGTGAGGCCTGTACCTGAAGTAGTGATATGAAATAATGAAGTTTTTAATTTGTATTTTTTATGGTGCCAAATCAATGTGCCTGTGGCATCCTTGTGTAACTTCAAAATAAATAAATAATAATAATATTGATGATGTTTGTTTTAGAAACATATCTTGTTTGTGCTTTCATAACTGATTTGTCGAGAAAACAGTTTCAGAAGAAGACTTTTTAACAGTTTTAATGTTTAATTTTTGCTGTCTTACACATCTCCATTTTGGGAGGAAAGATTGTTAGAGATTAGAATGTGAGCTGCTGCAGTAATTTGAAGGTTCATAGCACCTGTTAAACAGATATGTTGTTTATTAGGCCTTGATTTTTGTAGAAATTATGTTTGTGGTGTTAGCTTATGATTTTTCCTTCTAACAGGCAGAAGTTAAGAGGCCACGCTGATTTTCTTAGCAGTGCCAATTAAGCTCGGTATTGTAAAGTTGTGTTTAGATAATACTAAATGCTAGCAGAGGTAGCATCTAGTTTCACGTTTTCACTGGAGAGCATGAAACAATTCCCCTGTGCCCCCTCAGACTCTGTCAGAGTGGGAATTCGGTCATTTCCCTTTATTATCAGGTAACTCAGAGTGGGGAAGGATCAAGGGAAAGGAGAAAGTATAGTAAGTATGGGATTTTTAATCAATGTGCTGATGACACATTTTGTGTTTTCACCTCTATTTCTTCATCAGATAGCATTAGATGAGTTAACTTGTACCTCATGAAGATGAGGCATGGAGATAAATTTATTTGCCCTCAGAAGACTAAGGATTTTAGAAGCAAAAAGAATGGTGGGATGTAAGATGGAACTTTCTGACTGATGGTATCCATTTTCTTCTGCTGCTGACGTTCTCAGCCCTGTATAATTGGCTATGTGTGTGCTGTGTATTAATTACATTGCTGGAATCCCACAACTTTTGATGGATCAGAGAATAGTAGATACTAAGAGAGTTCTTTGTACACAGCAAGCAAGTTGTGACCTTGTTCTCTAAAGTGCAAATCTTGGCCCTTTTTACCCATATGCTGTTCTTGCCATAAGGTGACAAATGAAAAAAATGGCTTGATCACTGCTTGACTTAAACCTAAGGGAAAGTAAAAGCAAGTTTCTGATATTTGGTACTTTATTTGTTAAGATGACCTAGATTTTGATCTCTGTAAATGACTGCTGAAAGTAAGTTTCAGGAAGTTACAGTTATTCTGTTCTTTATCAGAAAATTCTAGTTAGAAGTTAGAAACTTAACTTTCAGAAGTCTAATTAGCTTATTTGCCACTCAGTGCAACTGTTGTATATTTTTTTTTTACCTTATAGCTGTTAATCATTAATATATACTGTTGCCATTTGCAGGGAATATTGTTTTTTTCATCTCCACTTGAATAAATAAAAGGTTTTAAATATCATAATAAAATTGATGCTTACCGGTTCAAACTGCTTTACAGAACAAATGTACACACTCTGAGCTGTGGCTTCAGTGAGCCCATCAAATCAAGTGTCAACCACCATAAAGTCCATCTATAGGAAACTGCTTCCTCTTCAGTGGAAAGTTGCTGTTGCTCATTACAGCTACCACGCCTAATTAAAAGCTCTGAAGCACATTGCCAATGGCATCTCTCTCTAAGTCTGGTATTGACTGCCCTCCCATAGGACCTTGATATTGGAGCTGGTATCTTGCAACCAGTTCATCTGCTTTCATCAGAATTTTCTTTGTGGACAACTGGAATGCCTGGTATACTATTGTGGTAGTGTTATTGCTTGATTTTCCTTGTCTTATGATGAGGTAAAGCGGAAGGACTAGGGATAAGAGCAGCTCAGGCAGGGACTGCATTGCTTCAAAATATAAATATAGAGTAGGAGCACCATATGCTCTTGAGTAACCATAATGTGTGCGTACTATCACTGTAATCCTAAATAGGAGTAAGCAAGTTAAATTCTAGGTCACAAAAATATCTGGTCTCTCATTTATTTGTTATCCATCACAAAATGATTTCTTTCCGTTACAAAAAACAAAACCAAAAAACCAAACAAACCAAAAGCATCAGCCAACCATCCCAAAACTGTCATTTCAAATTGTTGCTGAACTTTAAAGTGGTCAGTAGTCTTGGTAAGGTCTTCCCACAAAAAATTACTGTTCACTTACTCTACCAACTAAGACAGATCATGGAATGTGTTTTACAGCAAAAAATGCAACCAAAAAGTTAAAATTTAATTGAAGAGCTTAAGCTTTTATGAGGCTCTTTTACATGTAAAGACCTTAAGGAAAAGGTTATTTATGCTCAGATTAATTATTTGTCTAGTCATTCATTCTTTATTGTTATTGATCTCTTCTTACTGAGTAGTTTTACTTAGGCAAGTGTAATCATAGAGCTACCGTGTGCACAGGTCCCTTTTTCAACCTGGGATTGTTTTTCCTGCTACTTCTCTGGATTCCTGACTTGATCCATCAACTTCTTGGATGTCATATAACCTTATCAAATGCTCACGTTTTGAGTATGTATATATTGACTGTGTAGTCCCTATGCAGTGAGTCTGGCACATCCCGGGTATATCGATTGCATATGTGCTGTACTGTTGAGCTACCTGCTCAGCAAAGCTGATGTGTTTCGCATGTGTTGAAGTTACTGCACATGTATAGATCAGCTGAACAGCACATACAGCTGAGCCCCTGTGCCTGTGTTGCATCAGGCACATCCTCATATTTCTTTGCAGGGCTTCCTGAATGAAAGTATGAGGGACAGCAGTAAATCTGAAAGGATATCACAGATGCCAATATGGAAAATGGCTTGGAAGAGTACCAGTACTGTTGGCTCTGTGATCCCTTTTACTATACCGCAGTATAACCACTTAACAGGAAGATCTTTGGATAGAGATACATAGCAGGCAATTTCCATTTATACTTAAATTAAACGTTGCTTATTTAATATTAGGCCCTCCTTTTTGATATGAGAAGGGAGCAATGTTTCTGGTCTTTTAGCGTAATTTATTTTAAGAACAATGCGAAGTAAGAAACTTCCTTTTTTACGTGTGTGTGAAATTTGGGGCTAGCATAAATTGTTGTATGCTCTGCTTAACCATAAAATATTATTATGTATGATTGTATATAGATTTCTAAGAAGTTACAAGTTTGTTTTCAAAATCACTACAGAAATGCAGATGAAGAATTAAAATGAGCAAGGAATAAAAGGAAATTTATTGTTCATGAGAAAAATAGTTCCTTTTATATAGGGCAACATAGTACTATGTTGCCTGGCTACTGTATTCATTGAGAAAAAAACTGCCATCATTTCTCATAAATCATGTCCTTTGACTGTCTGATAGTCCTGTCTGATAGCCTGGAGTAGAGATTTCTGGAGCCCACGTAGCCTGAATTTGAGCCATGTCCCAAATTCTTGCCTACATTGGTTCGAGTATCCTGAAAAGTCTGCCCTTTGTTATGTGCTATTGTACTATCTTTTAATATTTGGACACACTGAGGAATTCCGAATTTATGTTAGTGAAAAATACACTCAGAAAACCAAAGTTCTTGGTCTAATTTTAAATATGCCCAAATATGTTTTCAGGTGTTAAAATGAATGCACTCAGCAAACAACTCTCACTGTCTTCTCAAAAGCCAGTCACAAAGTACAACTATGTAACTGTACCAAGACTTTGATACAAGGATATTTTTATCCCTTTTTATTCATATTTGAAATACATGTGTGATGATCTTGGAAACCTGAAGATGAATTCTGTTCCACCTAAAGCCACAGGATTATTTTTCCTCAGATGCAGTTGACGTGGTACCAACTTGATTTCCTTGAGCACTGAGATTTCTCTGCAGTTACTAGTGTTAAGCATTTACTTTTGAATGGATGTGTGATGGTGCAGTGGTTAAGTCATAAGGATTAAGCTGGTGGACTACAAAATTAGGACATTAATCATAGGAATGAAGACACCCTATACGTTTTAGAAAAGTTAACCTAACTTCACAGTCAAAGAGAGAGATTTTTAACCTCAGATAAATTGTTCTTATTTGAACAGATATTTGAGTGCATTCTCTGTTGAAAAGCATTCTTTAGATGAAAAGAAACATAAACTAAATATAAACTGTGTCCAAAAATTCAAGTTTCCTGTGATAACTTTTATGTTACACAGAGATAGAGAGAGCACTTTTAAATGATGAGGGAAGGCACATGCCTAACTTGCAGTCTTGCACTCTATCAAGGAGCAAAGCAAATTATGCTCATCAACAACAGCTTTGAATCTTCTTTAAAAATTCTGTTTCACTTTATTTTAACTTAAAGCCCAATCATCTGTAAAACTTGGGTACGACAGATGAAAGCTAAAGTGCTAGGTTTTACAGTAAGAAAGACAATCTATTTATAATTTTATTGTAGACCTAGGTGAAATAAACTTGATGAAAGAAATAAGTAGTTAATCTCAAAAGGGCCCAAGAGTCCAAGGTCAGATTGAACTGAAGGAATAGAGAGCAACCCTAATGTTTACTTTCATTCCGATGAAATGTCTGAAGAAAAAAGCCTGTAACTAATATTTAAGGCCAAAATGTTCATATGAAAAAGTCTGACCTGAGACAGAAGTTCAGACCAAAAGCAATATTAAAAAAATTCAACCAGTGTTAGGAAGGAACTTCTGCCTACCGAGTGAAGCTGTAACTGAGTATTAAAGGAGTCTTCTTGAAAGGTTTTTACTAACACCAGTTTAAATTAATTGCCATGGACTTCCTACATATCAAGTTGCTTTAGTTTGTGTTACAGTAGGAAGAATACCAGAATTCTAGTAGCTGCTGTAACACTAGCTATCATTCTGTAGTGTATATTACTTAAAGCTAAAGGCCTCTAATTGGTACAATATTTAGTTAATATATTTGAATTTCAACATTACAAGAGACACCATTTAAGGAGGTGGTAGAACTTGTACCTCATAGGCTGTGCTCCTTTGCATTCATTACACACCCGTAGTGACTAGATGAAAATTGTATTTCCATAATCCATTCAGAAAACATTCCAAACTTAGGGCTTGGTTAAGTTTTATTAGGCACTTCCATGATGCCTGAACGAACGCCTTGAAAAAATCCATGTGTTAAACCACAGGTATAAAGCACTCTATTTTCATGTTGACTTTCTGTGCATTTTCCTCCTTGTGTAGTAACGATCACATTCAGCCGAGAATTGTGTGTAAGCCTCTCAGCCAGGAGTTCCAGTTTTTTTCCCTTTCAGTCTGCTGCACAACTGTCAACGTCTAAATACAATCCATTAATCTTGTGCTATACAAAGTTTATTCTTTCATATTTTTGTATTGATTAGTTTCTGGGGCTTAGTAAGACTAGGAAAGTAAGTGTTCCAGTTGCATGGTTCGTAATGATTCAGTTAATTTTCTGAGTTTAGTTTCTTATTTCTTTTTAGGCTCATAAGCAATATTTCATGTTGCAAATGCATTTTCATGAGTTTCCATAGAAAATTTTAGAAGAGAGTATTACTATACAAACAGAGCTTTCTATTTATTTAACAAAGCAAAACTGATACTGTGATGTATTTTGATATTGCTAACTGATATTTTATTATGACTTTAACACCTCCCCAGTGGATACTGGTTTATGTTCCAGTGTTTCACTTGTCAGCACATTTAAATTTTGAGTACAAAAAGGATTAGGAATTAGTTGAATCTATAGTATGGGGAACATGCAACAAATAATTCTGAATCTGGACAAGTAATGTTGTGGATAATGCTGTTTCTTGTTAATCTAAAATGGGGTTAAGATTTTTATAATCACTTAACACTTCAAATATCCCTATAGTTGCCCAAGATTTCCAGTCATTCTCTGGCATTCACCTCTAATATGAGATTTCACGTAGTTGAAGCCATCACTGGTGTATCATGCTGTAATGTTCTTCATAAGAATGTCTAATTTTGAATAGCCCCATTTCCTTTCTAAATCACATTTTGGATGGAATCAACACATTTTGCCATGGGACAATGCGACAACAATATGCAACTACCTTTTCCAGCTCATCATTACATTGAAAGGGAGCTCAAGTGCATGAAGATATATTTTGAAACTTTTTTTGAAGCAATATCATGTCTCAGAATTTGGAGGATATTCCAACCACTCTTAAAATAAATGCTGATGCCATATAGGCAGAAGAGTTCAGGAAAGAGTCCCACAGGAAAGAATGTATATAGTCTGTCCATCAGGAATCACACCTCTGACTAGGCCTAAGATTTTACCTGTGGTTCACTCTTGGAAGCTGAATCAGGATAAACTACTCCAAATAAAAATTATTTTGGTCAATGTGTTATCAGCAAAAATAATTCTCTATCATCACTTTCAGCTGCAGTAAAACTGCATAATCTGGACCTGCCTATGAAAATTTCTAGTCTTGGGGTGAGAACCAAAGACACTAGATTAAAAAAAAAGCAAATTTTTTTTTTTCTAATGTATTGCAAATATCTGCATTATACAGAAAAAAAAAGGTTGCTTACAACTATATGAGATGAGTTATTAATTTAAATTCTTTAATGAAATTACTATTATAAATTCAAGACAGAGGGCTCACAATTCTGCCAACCTCCTTCCTCCAATTTTTGCTGTGACTACCATTGATACTACTATACTACCAAGATGTATAGCATTAGTAGATAACAAAGCTGCATCCCTTATCCGTTTGAGATACAGCCAATACAAATATACGTAGGATATAATAACTAGGAAGATGGAGACTAGGTGGTAGGATTACATGTGAAAAAATGTTCTTTGTGACTGCCTTGTGCTCTAATTCAAAATACAGTTTTATTGAAATTACCTGCACTGCTAGTGTTATTAACAATTTTCACATTAAAGATTGATTTCTCAACACACATTAACGATGATTTCCTCAACGTTTTGCAAACTGCCAAATATTTTAACAACTGGATGGTAGTTACACCCCCCTCTTTTGAAAATAAATGTCATATAAATGCTTAGTACTTGTGATTAGTCTTTTATTAGGAAGCTATAGGATCCCTTTCATATTATTTTAAAGCCTGCAAGCAACAGCACTTGCTTATACATTTTGCTTCTTTGCACTGTATCTGACCATGAGATCAGATTTCAGCCACAATGCTACTTCAGAGGCAGAATCCAGATGCACCCAATAGGCAAAGGGATGGGGAAATCCCCTGTGTACCCCCAGGGAAAGCTGCATTCAGTGGAAAATATGCATTGGTGGATAAGTACCATTGGTGGCAGTATGAGAGTCATGATTCCCTGAGGGCAGTACTGGAGACACAGCTTTCGGATGTCTTCAGTGGAGCCCCTCCAGCAGTGACTCACCACAGTATAGATGTGCTGAATCAGTCCCTTACTCAAAATGACCAGGACATTGAAAGAGTTTGCTGTTAGCAATTGTCGGAATGTCTTTATGTTACATTATTAAACAAATAGAAGCTCTAATTGTGGTATCACTTATTGTATCTTTGTGAAAATGTAATTCTAGATTAATAGTAACTACTTCTGGCTAAATTCTAGGCTAGTATTTTAAATATATTTTCTGTAGGAGTACTTGGAGATCTTCTGTCTTTATAAATAGGAGAAGCAGTAGTCTAGTAGAAAGCTTTCACTTTCTGTTTTTCTACCTTCTGTGCTGTCTTTGACCCATTCTGTATCTACACAGATTTTCTTTATTTTATCTAGGGTTCCTACAGTGGCTGCCCATTCTCACTACATTTTGAGAAAAGTATTATTAAGGGCTCCTTTGGCAGCAGCAGAGACCTAAAAGAGAGGGATGTCTTCTTTTCCTTTTCTTTTCTAGGAATAATAGCAAAATAACAACAACATTTACAAAGTACGAAAAGAGCCAGAAATATATCTAGTTCGAATGAGAATAAATGTCTCAAAGACATCTCATCTCAATCTCAATGGCTGAAGACTAAAGTTTGCAAGCTGTAAGTAGACTATTTAAATTTCATGAACTAGATACTCTGATTATTAAAGCTTTAAAGACTGAAGAAGCCATAGCCAACTTTTGGTCAGCTCTTGTAATGATGCAACCTTTAAATTGAAGAACCTGGAGAAGAAATTATCTCTTTCTGCTATTACATTGCTTGAGATGGAAGAAAAATTTTGTCACACAAAGAAAAACATTTATACCAACATTCTCTAAGATAAATAACATGCATAAGTATCCATATCTTCATGCAAATATAGACTGAATTAACTTCTATTCCTGGTTCAAGACAGTAAATCCAGTAGGGAGTAATGATAGACTGTGCAGTTCCCTAAGCGACAGATGAGAACTCTCCTGTAAGCCTGGGCACAGCAATCCTCTGTCTACTAAAGACTGCCCTAGTCATGCAGTCATCTCAACAAGACCCATTTTTCCCTTTTAGTTAAAGCATGCAGGTAAAAAAATAAATGGAATTTTTTAAACTCATATAACTTAAAGGATATTCTTAAATCTACTTTCTGTCTGTGTTAGGTTTTGTGGACTAACCCATGTTCCAACCTGCTTTTCCTACCTCTCTTTGCCCTTAGGTTGGAAAAATGTGTCTATGTGAATAAGTACTTATCTTTGTCTACCACAATTAATTTTGAGAAGTTTTGGACACAGGAACAAGGAATGAGAGAGTCTTGAAGAAACTTCAGTCTTGAAGAAGCTTCAGCTCCCAAGGAGAAACTTTTCTTACCAATTCCATTTTCTGCTAGAAATGCAGCCTTTTTGTTTTCATGATAGCAAAAGATCCAGTGGCTAAATTCTGAGATTTGCCGTTTCTTAGAAAAATAAAGGTAAGACCATCTTTTCTTCTCAGACAGAGATAATGTTTCACTTCATAAGATGGCCATTTGATATAGTGAAATATATATATATATATTCACTAAAATATCAGTGGGAAAATGAAACTAACATCTTCAATGAGGTCTAGCTGTAGAAATTTGTGTTACATGTATTGTAGCTATTTTCCATTAGATTGTGAGGATCTATAACATTGGAAGGTATTTGCAAAATACTAAGTACTGTATTCAAAACAGGTTGATGTGCTAAAAAAGAGACCCTTCCTCTTCTTAAATTGCATGTGGTGTTCATTTGGCCTTCTTCAGGTTTCTCCAATACTTCAAGTACCCACACTTGATCTCTTTTCACACCTTCTCAGAGGCAACTTATGGTGTTGAAGAAGATATAGGGCAGGCCTGCATTTAAAGAATTCCTAGGGGGTTTGGTCAATTTTTATAAGTAAATAGGTAAAACGATTTATTTTGGGGGTTCTACAGCTTGCAGGTACATATCTGAGGAATCTGGGTTCATTTCTTTACATAATCTACCTATTTTTGATTACTCCTATTTACTAGGTACAGCATACACTAGCCTTGATGTAAGATTCATAAGCCACTATTTTGACTCCTAGGTAGGAGGAGAGAAGAAATAGGATAAAATTAATTCAAAAGCAAATGTTGCAGTGAGGTAGAGAGGGAAGAAAAGAGATGAGTGTGGAACGCCAGTGAGCACAAACAGGCAAAGAAGTGGGGGGAAAGCCTATCCATAGCAAGGTCTTGGTGAGAGAGAGCGGTGCCCAAAGATATCCCAAGAAGCAGCTCCTGGATCTTTCAGACATGTCTGAGATTGTTTTCCAGTCTCTGATGTAATCTGGTTTGAGTGTTTTCCCACCTGCCTAGTCTTTTAACAGTCAGATTGATCCTCATGCATTATATTCTGCCCGGATTTCCAACCTCTTGCAGTACTTTCTTTTGTTGAGGTTGGGGTTCTTGAGATTTAGTTCACATGCTTTCACACCTTATTGCAAGTCATTATTGAGGACATTATATAAAATTGCATGTAACATCCCTGAAGAACCACAGTAGTATTCATTCATTTGTATTTCCTGTATTTACTGTTCTTCAGCCAGGTTTCAGCCAACATGAACTACCAATTCATATTCAGCCACTTATCACTACCCCATTCTAAATCTTTTTAAAGTAAGGTTTTATTAAGGGAATATTATTTCTGTTACATACCTTTATTAGTTGATTTCATATTCTAATAACAAGTAAGTATTTTTGTCTTCTGTGATTTATTAATTTTATTAATAAATACCTGGTGGTGATTTCATTATTTTTATTTTGAGTCGTTACGTAACACTAATGCCTACAGGCTACTGAGGCTGACTGTACAAATCCAGACAAAAATTATAGTAATTGCTACAGATAAATTATAGTCTAAGGAAAATGACACAATAGATGAATGATAAATGTTGGAAGGAATGGAAAAAAGGAAAACAAACCCTACATATTAGTCAGTTAGGATCTGTAAACACAAATTATCATAGTTTAAATTAGTAGATTACAGTTTAAAGAAGAGGCAGGTTCTGAGCAGGTGCTAAATGCTGGAGGCTGTTTTCAGCTTTGAGGACGTCACTCCTCTCTTTGGATATAACTACTTTTGTGGAACCAACATTCACGGATTCCTTGGCTTAGGATCCCTTGGACAGTTTTGACTGGATATCTCTTTAGATATCTCAATTAACTCCGCATTACATTGCATTTACCACTTTGAATTACCGCGGTGACATTTTGGGACTTTTTTTTTCTTTTTGGAGTTCTGTTTCTCATTCAAATATTTTTAAAGCAGTAAAAAATAATGTAAAGATGCCAGGAAAAACAAAGTAAATATCAGTTTTGAAAAGATATAACCTATAACTGTAAAAAAAAAATTCAAAACATTTCAGCAGATAAGAGGATAGGTTTTTCTTTTTGAAATTAGCCTCTGTGCACAAATGCCATGAGACATTTCAGTAAAAATATTTTATTTTAGATCGTCTTCAAAACAAACTAGTATTTATCCATCCTTTTATTTTTGGGATAAATTGAATGCAGCATTACCCAATTTGGAATTTGGTCAGAGCATAGTAACTTAAATTTCTCTTCACTTCAAAAAAAAAAAAACACCTGAATTTATCAAAAAAACTTCCCAAATACTAAGAGAGGGAGTTAAGATGACTCATTTCATTAGACTGTTCCTGCATACACTCCCTCTGTACTCCTTTCCTTCTCAGGACAGTGGTAGTTTGAGTTGAGGTGATTTTCTGACGACATCAGCACAGAACAGCTACTTTTTCCTTCAAAAGCTGCAGAAAATAATCTCTAGCTGATGCTGAAGTGGTGCCATTAGCCCTGTTGTTTCCGCCTCTCCTACCATGGGAGCCCCACCTTTTTGATTTGGACAAGTATCTTTGCTGGCCTAATGTGAGACAGCTAGTCTTATTAACACTAGTCATTTAGTGTGGAGTTTTTAATCCAGATTTTAGCATCTGAGAGGCTATTGCTGTGCTTGGCACAGAGGAAGATATTATTCCCAAATTACAGTCTTTCAAATGAAGGATTAGCATAAGAAAATTAGGATATTTGGTCATTTTACAGATTCCATTTGCTAGCCTCACACTTATTCCAGCTCTAATCAAATACATGTTTGTGTGCCAGTGTTTCAGTTTTAATGGAATGAAAATCTCGGTAGTCAGCTTTTTCAAGGTTTTAGCAGGAAAATAATTCTGATGCCAGTGTTCTAAAAGCAAAAAAAAAAACCCCAGCCCATAAGAGGAAACACTGCAAGGGTTGTTATTTCTTTACTCTGAAAACTTTGAAGGGTATATATGGATTGTTTAATCCAAAATGCAAATAGCCTGTTAGATTACTTGATGATTTTAATAAATATTTATAGTATCCACCTGGTTTTTCCACTGATACTTTCACTTTTACTGTTTGACTGATTTAATGTATCGTAAAAATAGATACTTCAGATGATGACTTCTGGCTTTTTCAGAGACACACAAAAATTAATTTGACATCATTAGCACAGATATCTCACTTACTTTCTGAGTCATCTTCTGTGTAAATGATAAGATAATTATATTCAAAAATAAAATTTAACAAGTTACCCATAGACATAATATAATTAACTGATATATGCTTAAAATTAAGAACATATGGATAGTGTTTATTGTTCAACCATATTATTTAAAGGAAGGGACTGAAGGAAAACTGGATAAGGATTTATGGAATGCAATGCTCAAATACAAGTAAATGGATTTACTTAGCAAAAGCATGTCTTTAATAAATTGGAGCTTCTTTTTTTCTAATGAAATCTATTGAATTGTAGACCATTATACCTATGGTATCTAGGCCCAAATTATATTTCAAATACTTGAAATTCTTTTTGCTGATCAGTATCAGGTACCGAGGGGCCTGGATGACTCGGATCCTACAAGTATTTTTGAGACTATTCCTTTAAAGATAGTTTTTTAATGAAAGCTATTCTGAAATTATTAGATAGACAGAATTCTTTGCTTGTCTGAATTCTGCCCAATATCATTCATGTCCTGGCAGTTTAGTCACAGGATAACTAGCAATTTTAAAACCAGTGAAGGAAGAAGAGGGAAGCTATCACTAAAAAACAAGTGGTTCATAGTTCAAGGGTTGCTAAGAGCTTGTTCAGGGCTCAGTGCAGAGAACAGAATTACTTTTGTTTCATTGCTCTATTAAGCTACTGCATGTATAGCAACAGTAATCAAACACATATTTGTGCGCTGTTCTATTAAGCCCTGTAATCGGAATGAAAACACTTGGGGTATATTTAGTATAGGAAGAAACTTCTTCTATAAAGCAGCAGCCAGGAAAGATATAACTGCACAAGACAGCAGTGGAGGCAGGACTCAAGTGATGTTTCCAACCTGTCAAGAAAACCTTTTTAAAGCATGTTTTATGACTGTCTGAGAAATACAGTGAAACCCCAAGTCTGCTAATATTACTTTTCCCAGTAATATGTGGACTTCTGCCATTACAAATACCTATATTTCTAGTGAAGACAATGTGTTTTGTTATAGCAGTCATAACTGTAACTGTTAATGGATGAAAAGCAGCCTAACCAAACGCACTAAACTATAAAGAGAAGATGGACCCACTGATAACTCTTGATGACACCCTTGAAAAGGGTGCACTTCTCAAGCCTAGTTTCATAGAAAAGGCACCTAGGTCAACAACTTGAATCACAGACCTGTAAAATGTATAATAAAGGAATCAATTATTCAGAAAAAACAAAGGGAAACCTCAAACATCATCTTAGTTTATTAATCCTGGATGGGAAAAAGCAATAATCACAGGAGTGTGGACTGTATCCAGAGAATGTGTGCTTTTAACTCTCAAATAAAGGACAATTTTGAGTTTAGGATCCTTATAATTGGGAGTTACATTAATAAAAAACAGGTATCAGCAAAGGCTTCTGTCTTATACACACTAAAAATGAGTAGCAGAAGTTTCAGTATAGCAACATGTGATGAGGTTGCCTGCTGGAGATGCTGGCTGGCTTAACAATTTGGTTTTCAGTTTGTACTGCATCAGTACCTCCAGCCCCTCCAGGATCTCTGTGATTCTACATGTTACATTAACTCAACATTCTTCAGGCTATTCCTTGAGAAAAGCTTTCTCCACATCTACATTACAGTATATTTTATTTATGAATTTGTGGTCAGGTACCTTGGGTCTTGCTCTTGTGTTACTTAGATGCTCAGTGCTATAATCTACCAATTAAATTATTTCAATGATCTCAGTGCCGATTGTACACACTGATGCTGTGCTGTGAACCCACTCCAGAGACAAAGACTTGAGGAGGCACAGGAGCAGGTTTACTCACTGTGTCATTGGATTGGTAATTCAGATCGAGGAACATAGAATCATAGAATCATAGAATCATAGAATGGTTTAGGTTGGAAAGGACCTTGAAGATCATCGAGTTCCAACCCCCCTGCCATAGGCAGGGACACCTCCCACTAGACCAGGTTGCCCAAGGCCACGTCCAGCCTGGCCTTGAACACCTCCAGGGATGGGGCCTCAACAACCTCTCTGGGCAACCTGTTCCAGTGCCTTACCACCCTCAAAGTGAAAAACTTCTTCCTAATGTTCAATCTAAACCTGCCCTCTTCCAGTTTGAAGCCATTCCCCCTTGTCCTGTCACTACATGCCCTAGTAAAAAGTCCTTCCCCAGCTCTCCTGTAGGCCCCCTTTAGGTACTGGAAGGCCGCAATAAGATCTCCCCGGAGCCTTCTCTTCTCCAGGCTGAACAGCCCCAACTCTTTCAGCCTCTCCTCATAGGAGAGGTGCTCCAGCCCTCGGATCATCCTCGTGGCTCTCCTCTGGACACGCTCCAGCAGGTCCATGTCCTTCTTATGTTGGGGAATGCATCTCATTTCTTTCATGCAATCTCATTTCTTTCCTCCAGTTTTCTACTGTAGATTCTTCAAGCACATTTTAACAACCCTCTCTACCTTCATACAGGTTTTTATTTTTTGGGGATCATTTGAAAAGGAATCCATTAGTTCATAAGATCATTACTGTGGCACTTTGTGTGTGTGTGCGCGCGTGCACAATTTCCACAAACTACTTCAGACAGGCATGAAGCTTTAGGAGAAAGACTATTGAATAAATGCAAGTGAATACAATATTATGTCTCAAATCTAGATGTGGCAACTCCAGAATACAGGTCTTGCACATTCATGAGGTAACGTAGGGAAGGCTACATGTCTTCATGTACAGAAAACACAATTAGAACTCATTTCAGGCACTGAAACTCACTCTTAAAAATTGGTTTTCATAATTAAAATTATTACTATGCTATGCCACAACCTTTCGCAAAGTAGTCATCAAATAAGGCTATAATTTCTTACTTGGTGGCACTGCTCCTTAATCAGATCTGCCTTCCTTCTGCCATTCCTTCCCTCTAGCCATTCAAACCTCTCCACTGTGCTGTGCAGTGTGTCAGTTTAAGCAACTGGTCCTGCTGCAGAAGGACTTGGAAGAAAGAAAAGAACATTACTTTCAGCTGATGCACCGCAGGGCTTCGAAAAGAGATGTATTATACAGTGGAGATTTTGGTGCAGAGAGCAGGAAAAAGCAGCAGGGACAACATCAGCCAGCACTGGCGCCAAAGACATTCATAGGGAACCAGAGTCTTAAATTTCAAACTAGTTTTAGTCTGAAATACTATTATGACACTTGCCTTGCAAAAATACAGGAGCAGCATTCTTTTCCCACTTGCTCTTGATTATACATCCTGTTTCCTTTTACCTAAAAGGCTTGTGGCTTTGATTCACAGCTCACTGACAGTCAATAAATGCAACCTAACCTGCTTTGGTACCTAACATTAACCTTCAGCACAGTAAACTGTCAGTAAGAAAGCATTATGCTTGTTCCTCCCATAATTCAGTTGCTGTCATTTAAACAGCATTAATCATGCAAAAACCTCTTTTTCATTTAATGAAAATATTTGCTTTTATAAAGTTTATTACTGATACTTGAAAAAATATGGGAAGATAAAAAGTATTAACTAACTAGTAAAAAAAAGGTTTACAATTTTCAACAGTATGTGCATTTATACTTGCTGTTAAAAAGAGATATACTGTTAAAACACTTGTATCAGTATTTTCTAACTGGGAGAGTCTAATGACATAGGCAAAGCAGTGTTTGTGGGCAGAAGCAGTGTCTTTTTCCACACCAGCAGGGAAAAGCTGAAAAATAATTTATAAAATATCTAAATAAAGTCTGAGCAGTTGCTTTTAACTTTTATTCCATTTTGAAACATGCTGCTTCTATTTCAGGCCTGAAAAGCATTTCTGAGCAAATGCTGGGGTGTTTCTCTGTTGGTACAATCTAGTTTTCCTAAATTATCTAATTTTCTTTTATAGGTCATTCTTATGCAAGAGGCTAAAAGTACTTAAATTTGCAGGATGAAAACATGGCACAGGCACTGCTGGTACCACCAGGACCTGAAAGTTTCCGCTATTTTACTAGAGATTCTCTCGCAGCTATTGAAAAGCGTTCTGCAGAAGAAAAAGCTAAAAAGCCCAAGCAAGAACATACAGATGATGATGACGAAAATGGTCCAAAACCAAACAGTGACTTGGAGGCAGGAAAGACACTGCCATTTATTTACGGTGACATACCTCCAGGAATGGTGTCTGAACCTTTGGAAGACCTGGACCCATATTATATCAATAAAAAAGTAAGTGAATAATCTTTTGCACAAAATAGAATATAATTTTCTACACTAGAAAAGTTTAATCACAAAATATGATGGTTAGAGCCATCAAGCCACTAAATACACAGAAACATCCTTTCATCTAACAGAACTGATTTACACTCTTCTATATTGTGATTCCTTCAGCTTCCATTGAGTTACTTCTTATTTGCCTCCGTGTAAGGAAGATACAGCTTCCTTGAGCTTGCCTGAACTTGAGAACATGACTGAATTTTCCTGATTTCAATGTAGCAGTAAGACTGGATATGACAAACAAGGTTTTCCAAGCATAATTTTGCAGTGGAGATGGTTGTAGATAATGAGGTAGCATCTATCCAAGTTAGTGAATTAAGGGACTATAACCACATTCTTTGCTTCTGTTATAGCTATATAACACGTGTAAACATATATCTATATATGTATGTATAAATTATCTCTGTGTATATATATATTTAACATATAAAGACTCTGTGTAAATCTTGGGTCATATAAAACTACCACAATGAAAACTGTCGCTTGAGGTGCTTGGGATTGCTATGATAGTTCTCTGCTGCGCAGCTGTCAATTAGAAGTCTGTGGCAGACACCATAGAAGAGCTATGTTTTGAGGAAGGAATCGAAAAAAGACAGTTTTGTTGTTCTGAAGACTAATCGAGATTTTTCACGCAGAAAGAGCAGAGTGAGGGATTCTGTGTTGTGAGAGAAAAGCAATGTGTCTGAGTTACATGTGCAAGGCTATAACACAACTGCACCATTAATAGCATAGTTGTGCTCCACAAAGAATTTAAACTCCTAAAAGAGGTGTCCTTCCCCTTCTGATTTGTACAGTCATTCAAAGTCCTCATTTTCACATGATCCGCAAGCCAGGGACTTGGAGATAGAAAGGCTAGTTCAGACAGATCCATTCAAGTAAAAACTTTGCCCCTTGACCTTTTTAAAAGTCAGGCTCTGCAGTAGAGTATGTGGGCTTTGGTCTTGTAGCAATGATACGTACAATCTGGAAACAGACTAACATTATATGATTTAAGAGAAAGACAAGGAACAAAGAAGTATATCTCCATAGCTGGGATTAGTTTTAGCCTGCATTAAATTCCTCCAAGATCTGAAATTGTCCAGCCTGGGAGTAGTTAAAAATACCTTATGTCCTCCACAGATTAGTAAAGGTACAGCTGATGGTAGGAGCAGGTTCTGCTCTGTATCTCCTTATTTCTGCACGCTCCTTTAGCAGCATCAAGATCTTCTCCCAGTTCCTGATAGACCTGCAAAGTGTTGTGGGTAAGGAGAGTGAAAGAAGATGAAGCTGCGGATAATAACCGTAAATTCAAAAATGCAGAAGGTGTTTCATGGACAAGTGCTTGGATTGTCTTTCCTTGTCTCCCTGAAACAGAGAAGGAAATGGACACAGTTGCTCTGATCGCGGCTTGAGGCATTCCAGGCTGCCATCCAGATAAGAAACTTGATGTTGAGTAACTATAAAAAACCGAAGACATAAAATATCTTAAACTGTAAAGAAAGTTATTTTGTTTGTTAGGAAAAAATCATGCCAATAGCACTCTCGATTTTGTGGCTAAATTTGTGGTTCACAAAACTGCTTTAAAAATTATGGCTTTAGTAACAGGAACGGAAAGTAAAGCAGAATCCATATGTACTTGCATAAGCTAACAGTTGCCAAAGTTAAATAAACAGTGCTGTAGATAATACAAATATTAACATTATTTAGGAAATTTAAAGAAATGAAAGCTCAGAGAGGGGGTGTTGCTAAGGGTTATTTTCATTTATGTGGTTTTGGTTATATCAACAGTTCCATGAAGATTCTTACTTATAATATAATTGTGTGCGCTAAGCCCTTTTCTTGACTAGCTGCAAAACAATTCATAAAGTTGCATAAATAAGTTCAGGACTAAAGTTTTCTAAACAAGTCTCCTACAAATGAAGTATCAGAAACCCTGAGAAGTACTGAAGTACACTTTCTAACCTCCAGTGATTGGAAAAATTAGTCAGATTTTTTGGAACAAAAGTGTAAAACTCAGGCTACTGATGGACTTATTACTTTATGAGAGTAATTAGTAAACAGCAGAATATTTTGTCACAGGTAACATCTGTATTTAGGTTATGTACCAGCCTAATGTGCTCAACAGAAAACAAATGGACATCTTAAATGATGAATTAGTCATCCCTCCTCTAGTTTATAGCAGAAACTACTCTTAATCATCAACTTGTCAATGCAGAGAAAATCATCTGTGAATTGGAGTCTGTCTTCAGGCTCAGCTGCAGCAGTGACCTTGGGACAGGCAACATCTTTCTACCATTTCTAGCTGGGCGGAGGACTGTAGGGCAGAGAGAAATGCCAACGAGCGTAAGCCCATTCTCTGTCATCCTCAATGCTACGCTTGATGTTATTCCGTGAACGGGCACTGGCAGCCCTCCTTTACCTGTCTTCTTTCCCCCTGTAGAGAGGTGTGCTTTCTCTCCTAGAGACGGCAGATGAGGCCGTAAAGGCAGTAAAGGCCACAGAGAGGGCAGCATTTTTCTGATCACAGCCCAGTTTTTACAGAGAATGGAAATCAACCTGGAGAACAGTGATACTATATAGCTCTGCTGAGAGCTTAACAAAGACTCTATTATGGTAACACAAAGCAGAGCCATTACCATTGACAAAGAGCAAAAGGAATGAAGAATAGTCATGTCCTGAAGAAATTTCAAACAGCACCAAAGATGCAAGTAAACCTCACACACAAATACACTTCGAATAAAAATGAGAACACTTAGGCGATGACCGCCAACAGGATCAGAATGAAAGTGAACATGAACCGTAGGTCAAAATTTAAAAGATAGTAACTACCTAAATTTGGTGCTCACATATAGGGAAAATAAGAGCATATTGTTAAAATGAAAACAGCATTTTTTTTAAGAAAAGATTTGTTGTTATAGGATGCCAAATTCTGGTGTATGTTTGTTTCAGACTGCTCAGAATGATGTCAGCTGGCAATTAATCCCTGTTATTTTTTCACAGATACATTTTTAGAAGATGCATATAATTTATATTGGTATTATTTAAAAATCTAAAATCAAAGCAAAATTATTTAAAAATTATGGTTAATTGTTTAGTGACAGGTGTTTGTCCTTGTCACCATGTATATGTGTATATAATTCTGTCAAGTATTTGTTCCAAATACAAACTGGTGTTTAGAATTGCCCTTTTGCTGTTTTGGTTTTGTTAGTGTTTGCTCAGAAGGTAGAATGCACTTGATTAATTTGAAATTCTGACTTTAATCAAAGACTTTGTTAGAAATAAAATCGAAGATATTTTAGTGATGAAATGCTGCATTTTGCTGTTATTGATAAACTGGCATTGGTGATGATAATTCCCATCAATTTTAATAATATCAGAATTCAGTCCACATTCTGGGAAATTTAGAAAAGTGAAGTATTGGCTGTGGAAGGCTTAATATGCTGTAATCATAGAAATCAGTTATTTTCCTACCACAGGTAGATAGTAGAATAGAACTTGAACCTCCCAGGCAGAGAATGGAATCCTTGAGAAGGAGGTAAAGACATTTATGTAGTCAACACTGTATTTTAATTTTGTATTTCTTTTTTGCAGACTTTCATAGTATTGAATAAGGGGAAGGCAATTTTCCGATTCAGTGCCACATCTGCCTTGTACATTTTAACTCCTTTTAATCCCATCAGAAAAATTGCTATCAAGATTTTGGTACATTCATATCCTTTTTTCTTAATGTTGATTTAAGGGTTGCCATTTAAAACTGTTTAATTACTGAAATAATACTTTTCATACGGATATACAAATTATGTCTGTGTCGGTGTCCTATGCTAACTAAACATACGCTGATCCCACTTAAAAAGCAGCAATATTACATGTGAATTGCAGTACGATCTTCATTCCTACCGAGAGACTTCTCTGCTGAACCACCTAAAGCTGTCAGAGTTTAAATATCAGGCTTTATATACAAAAGGAGACCTGATCCCATCCTAAGCCCTGCAGCTAAGGCCAAATTAGTAACAAACCATTGCACTTGAACATATCTAAGGTCACACTTTTACCATGACCAGTAGTACTATTCATGAACTAGACTCACTTAGCAAGGACAAAAGAGCATGAGAAAGAGCTGCTTTTTCAGGCATGCTTTTTCAGCATTGGGGTAGGTGTCCTATAAAAGATCCAGGTCAGAATAAAGGAGAATATTTTCCAATATATTTCAATCATGTCCAAAGAATGGCTTGGGCATAAACAACCGACCTCTGCCTAAAGATCTTTTAGAGTGATCCCCCTGGCTTCAATGAGTAATGACGTTTGGGTACTCATTTCATATTTTTACAGACTTAAGGATGTGTTTAAGTTTCATTTAAATCCTAAACCTGCCATAATTATAGAAGTAATGCATTTTTTACAGTAAGTGCACCATAACATGCCAGATGGCATACCATTTAAAATAGATAAAATGATGTGCAAAGCTTTATTTTCGAATTTTATTTAGAATGTCATGTTATTTGTACATATTTTTATATACTTAATATTTTTAATGATTCCAGTGTTATAAAACTGTCATATTTTTTGACTTACATGCCTTGACTATAATCTACATTATTCAGCATGCTTATCATGTGCACTATTTTTGACCAACTGTGTAT